>SNQJ01S0011151.1:0-14379 GCA_010110895.2 Picea sitchensis
ACCATAAGGGGACCGCTTTGGAGTTCATCCATATTTACTTCTTATCAACCATGACAAAACAATAATGAGTCATATTTACATCAAACAATATTGGGTCCATTACCCAAACCTTTGTGCTACAGGGATTTCTTCAAGGGTTGACATCAATGACAACCAACCTTAATCAACAATTATACAGTCTAGGTTTGTTGTTTTCAAGTTTTGTATTCAGTAACACCTCTTAGTTTCCAAAGTTTCTATCTATATTGGATTTATTAACTTCTGGATGAGTGTTATTGGCATTATATGCAGGATATTGGAGACATTTTTTCTTTGACATTTGTTCATCGTATCAATCCATTCTGACAAGGATTGACCTAGAAACTAGAATATAAGTTAGATTTTTCCCTACTTGCATTTTTTTCATTATTTGTTTCCTGGTTCATTTGGCCTTAGGATCGACCCCACTGAATTTTGGCACTAACCTTCTTTGTTGATAAGTGTGTCTTACTTTATGTGGTATAGATTTCCTTCATGGGCATCTTAGTTAGAGCCTCATTTTTCATTTGGTTCCCATGCTAAAGTACTTCATAGGCACATGAGTCCCTTCTAGTCCCACCATGATTTTCTGTTGAACCCTCATCCTTCTTCTTCATATTTTTTCTGGCCTTTACCCATTGGGACTCCCTTAGAGCATGGTTTATTTCCTTTCAAGCTCATTTAAACTATGAAAGTGACATCTAGTGAGAGATTATTTATCCTTTTCGTCCTTTCTTATATTACATATGAAAAGAAGCCCCCTTGGAGTCCTCTTTAAGATCTTTTCAGACTCCCTAAAATTGAAAAGATTGTTGAGTGATCCTGTTTCTCTTCACGCTCATCAAACTGAAATTTGAAGGCACATCTCTCCGGCAATAGTTTACCACTTTTTTGGTCTGGATGGCTAATTGACGAAAAAGGTATGCCCTAGGAGCTACGGTTCACTAGGAGAGTTTTTTCTGGTATAAGTTTACCCCTTTTTTAGGCTTGAGGAACTAAAATTATGAAAAAGGGCCATTCTCCTTAGTTTCAGTTTATCTCTTTTTTGGGCCTTGGAGATTATTTACAAAAGAAGACACCTCTGGAGTCTTCTTTAATCCCTTCTCAGACTCCCTAAATAGGAAAATATCGTCCAGTGACCTTGTTTCTTTCACACTCATTAATCAGTAAAAAAAATAAATTATTTTGCATAAGTTTAACCTTTTTTTCGACTAATAGATCAACTAGGAAAAAGGAATACCTTGGGGGATACGTCCCACCGGGTGAGTTTTCTCAGGTATTAGTTTATCCCTTTTTCAGGCATGGGGAACTAAATTTACGAAAAAGGAACTAAAGTTCTCCTTGGTATAAGTTTAAACCTTTTCTGGACCTTGAAGACTCAAATTACGAAAAAGGTGCACCTCAGGACATTCATCTCACCAAGAGAGAATTCGCAAGTATTTTTTTATCCTTTTTCGTGCATGGGGATCTAACTATACGAAAAAGAACAATTTAGAGTCTTCTTTTAGTGTTTTTCAGACTCTCTAAAAATGAAAAAACATCAAGCTTACCTTCGCTAGGCTTGTAAAAATTTACATTGAAGGAATCTCATTGTGTCATTTCGTAATCATATCGCATGTCTCATCCTTGTGTCTTTGGCCTAAATTCAGCTTCATTTTACTATTACTGAACCTTTATAGAATTCCTTAGGTCCAAGCCTTGTATTTTTTTTTCCTTTGTGATCTAACAACTTGAACTATGGAGGAATATTCCTGAGTGTCCGTGTCCTACACATGTCTCCTTGGACTGAGCATCAGTATGTTCCATGGACTTGGAACAAATTTGTTTGCCTTTGTAACATAGCATTCTTTTATTCTTTTTCAAGCTCGTTAAATACGTGAAAAATACAAAAAAATCAAATATTCCAAAAAGAGGGGATGGGGAAACATTCTCTTTTGTTGGCAACAACCTAGTCACCCTTGGACAAAGCACATCCTTCAGTTTTTTCTGCAAGCATTGGGATCTAGTATGGCCTTAGGAAGTTTTTCTCATTACATAGAGTTGTGTCCTCCTCCATTTTGGTTACTCTTCCAAACATATGGAGAGTTTGTGGTTGCTCTTGTGCCACAAAATTATGTCCATAACATGATTCCTGAGTCTTTTCATATATCATGTTCTTATCCAAGAGGAAGTATTACAACCTGAGTCGGTCATTCTGTGATAAGTCTCTTGACCTTCATGAGTCGGCCATCCCAAGAATTCTGTCAAGTTCACATTCAAAATCAATGAAGTTATATGCATGATGATCGAGGTCCTCCAGTCTTTCCATGACATTTTTTTGAAGACCTCGGGCTAGTGAGTCTTATAGACCGATTATACTCCTACCTGAGTTTTGAATATATTGAAGCTATTGCTCAAGTTATGAAGCTATCATCTCTAGCCATGGTGATTAATGCCTCTTGAATATTCATATAACATTCTATATCTTTCGATGATTTTGAGATGTAGATCCATTGTGTATTATTCACATATGCACTTTATATTGGCATACACATTGGTCATGTAGCCATGATTACTATATATGACATGGATCTGTAGTGTACTTGATTTGCAGCCATGCTAAATTGTCCATAGCATGGGTATGCCCACTTTGGTGATTATTATTATATTGCAAATGATGCGCTCCTGGATACTCACTTGGGCTTATTCGACTCTGGTGCTTTCCCACTTTATTAAATATGTTGTAATGTATTTCAGCAATTAGTTTCTCTTCTAACCTCACACATTAGGGGGAATCTATTATAACTCAAAATTCCACTACTATACATTTATGATGTTGGCCTACTCATTCACAGATCTGCTAACCTTTTTTGTTGGAGTTCCTCTCAAAAAACACTTTTTGTATGGTGTATGCACCCTGATACATGTGTATAGTGTGTACATATGTTAGTTTCATACTTAAAATCCTGCATACATATGCTAGTTGCATACCTAAAAGCCCATGTGTACTCTAAAAAATTGCAAAAACATATAAATTATGTGCTTTCTGGCAGAGTTAACAAGTTATTTTAGGTTTCACAACCATTTTACCCCTTGTATCCCTTCTGAAAATCGAATAACCATCATTTCTCCATATAAAAGGGGCCCTAGGGGGATCATTTGTATATATCAAAGAAGAGGCAAGAGAACTCTGCCAAATTTTCTCCCTTGTATTCCAATCCTTTTGCATCCTGCTCTGAGTTTCATCCTCAAAATTCCCTTCCAATCACCCTCCTTTATACAATCCATCCATTTACCCTATATTGGAATGTTGTTTGTGAGGATATCATATTGGGAATAGTGCACTTGGAGTCAAAGTAGAGGAACCTAGGTGAGGTTCGTGGAGCGGCGTCGACAAGATTCAAGTTGTAACTTCTAATCTTGTTATCAATAAAAGAGAAACTTCTTGTCCCAGATCTTTATTCCTTTATGTGTATGTTTATGTTTATGAATGTTTCTCATGAATAGTTAACCCTTTATATGATCTTGGTAGTTATGCATTTGTTGTCATAGTTTGTTCTGTGAATTTTTTTCAGGCCATCTTTGGGAGGATGCCTGCAATGTTGGAACGGAAAACAACGTGAAGGGATCTTCAACATACAGAAGGACTTAAGGTGCACATTTCGATGTTTTCTCCCTTTCCTTAACTATCATTAGTATTTTGTTGGATTTGGGGTATAATAGAAGCATTTATATCTTTTAAGGTGTCAAGGATCTTCCTAGTTTCTAGACCCAAACCCCGATAGTATGATTCTACAACATGTGAATAGATGAGATGATGTTGAGCATGGCATAAACCGTCTAATTATGAGTCATTGATGTATACCATTAACATACATTAGGGGACCCAACAATGATAAAAATGAACCCCAAGGTACCTATTACAATCTGGCAAGTGTGAATAGAGGATTCGATGTTGAATACTCGTAGAGTCGATCGATCAAGAGTCAATGATGTAAACCCATTGTCAATTGCGAGGAGGCCTTCCACTGAAGACTGCAAGCTCCAAGGTACTAGTTTTTTTCTATATCCCTCTTCAAGATAATGTGTTGAATTTGATAGAAATAGATCCATCGAATGAGGGCCTTAATGTATCCCCCATCAATTGACACGAAACATACACTAAGAGATTATGTGAAGAGATTGAATCACCAAGTAAAACTGACATAGGGATAGCCAACTCGAAAGGTCAACAAAAACGTAGATGGTCAACTCAGGCTCAACTTCCCTTGAACATATAGCATGGCATGATAATGACTTGCTAGAAAGACACATGAGTGGGACTACTATAGTGCAACGACGCAGGAGGCATTGAAGCACTCTCCATGATGACTAGAAGAGTAACCATCCAGGGGAGTATCTATGACTCATATTAGTAGTATGGATCCTAGGCAAGCTATAACCCAGATGTAAGATGATGACTCAAAAATGTGCCATGTTCAAGGGCCACTTGACTGATGTCTCCATTTTATAAATACATCAATAGTAAAAATACCCACTCTTTTTTTTTGTGTCTCCTTCATGGTTTAATGAGTGCAAAATACAGATAAAAGTGTGCTCGATAGTGTCTTTTTAGTTAATTTTTAATGATCGAAAAAAATATTTAAATGTACTCGTGCGGTGTCTTCTTCGTGTCTTTTTACGAGTCCAAAAAATAGGTCAAATTTTACTCGAAAAGTGTATTTTTCGTGTCTTTTTATGAGTCTAAGAAAGAGGTAAAAGTTTACTTAGAAGGTGTCTTTTCCATGGATTAGTGGGCATGAAAAAGAGTTAAAAGTAAGCTTGTCTGGTTCCTTTCTTATAGTTTAACGAGCACAAAAAAGGGTAAAAGTTAGCTTGGGTTGAGAGAATGAGTGGCTTAATAGTATACTTCTATGTTCCAAGCACATGGAACTAACCTAACCAACATGAATGCAAATAGGTACTAGCAAGTGAGGTCCACTATTAGCAGCGGTTCTCTCCATGGGTATATGGGTGAAAAACGGAGGCAAATAATGCAAGAGGTGGATGGTCAAGGGATACTGCAATAATAGTAAGTGAAACTAGCAGCACAACAATGAAGTGTATGACACAGCCAACAAATGCATAAGTGACTGTAAAGAAACATAAAAATCAGGAACCTCCTCAGGATAAGGCTAGAATATAGATGAAGAGAGGAAAATGAGTATCAACGTCAAGTCATGGTGGGGCTGCAGGAGGGTTCCCATGACTACGAGAAATTGAAAAATAGGTACCGAATGGAAATAGGGGTGCTAACTAGGGCACCCTTGGAGGGTATCCACTACCATTGAATCTACGATGTGAAAAACGGCATGGGTAATGTTACAACCTAATGACATCGAACCTAAGCCATTGTGATGGATAAATGGATTCTTAATAATGTAAGATGGTATTGTAGGGAAGAACATATCCCTATATGTCAGATCAATAACACATACCTCAATTTCAGTGAAAGTCACCATTTCTGTAAAAAAAAAGTCCTTGTAATTCTATAAACTAGAATGCAAGGTCAATTTGCATAGTGAAATCCCCCCCCCAAAAAAAAGAAATGGATTCTTTAGATATGATATACACAAAATAAAAGGAACTCACACCACACACCTATGTACAAGACACTATTCATTTGAATGGTTTATGCAAATTATATGCCATTGATAGGCTTATTCCAAGGATCCTTTTCATAATCAATGAACTAATTGGTCATTGGTGACATCATATGGTACACCATGTTGGGGCCATGCCACATAGTAAGTAAAATTTTCAATCGAAGAGACTCATCATGAGTGGTTTTTTGAGCTATGGAATATATTTTATGGTGTCCATCAAGACATGAAGGAATTATGAAACGTGAATATTCAAGGAAAGAGGAAGAAAATAATTTGGTGGAAAGTTCTGAAAAATATGACTGAGGTGAAATGGGTCAAGAGTGGGAGGTCTATTAGATGCCCCAACAAATGCCCCTAGTATGGGATTGAAGCTCATCATGTCAAAACTTGTTAGCTCCAAATCAGGAAAAGATGATCAATGTGTCACCTCATCCTTTGACCTATCTATGGAAACCATGACATCTAGAATGGCCTTATATGAAGGAAACTTAAAATTGAGAATGACATGTGAACGTGGAGAGTCAAAAACCCATGCAAGAAGAGTAGGATGATCACACTCCATATGAGGATAGATTTTTTGACCAATGTCATTTGATTCTAATGAGATTGTTGGGGAGGAAATCTCTACTATGGTGAGCAACATGGAAGCTCCATAAGATTCAACATCATTAGGACGAGGTACCACCCAAGGGTTGAAAGACCCAACGGATCCACTAGTAAATGAAGAAATCATACTAACTAGAGCAATGAATGGAGTAGAGGGTGGTGGAAGAAGGGGAAAAGTTCACATCAATGAGGATTCCTTGAAGATCCTCGCACCAACAATCATTTAGAACTATGGGAACCACTGACAAAGGGTACTTTAGAACCCAAATTGGCTTTGACATCTAGGGTAAAAAATGATAATTGATCGATGGTAATGATTTTCCATTGGTGAGGGAAATGTAAGACCCTAAATACATATGAGACAACCATAGTCATCTCGTAGAACCAAGTACGCCTGAGTAGTATATTGTACTCAACAGGTGTGTCTACTACTTCTACGACAATGAAGACAGTATTACCACCAAGCTTAATGGGAAATGCAGTGATAATTCAATGAGGATGGAACATATGTCCATCAAATTCTTTCAATATGGTCATAGACATATTGATATTTGGAGAGACAGTGAATTTACAACATGAAATAGACATGATACAAGTCGAGGCTCATTCATTAAGCATAGTGTGAAGGATATTTTTCCCAACTAACCTCACTTTAATTTGAAAAGTGATTTGATGGGTAATCGTATGATGAACATAATATGAATCAAAGGTAATAAATCTTGACTCTGAGGGATCAACCTTGTCTATTCTATACAAAAAATATTTTTGTTGCATAGGGAAACTTTGGAGGACCTTGACAACATACATGGCACATGGTGCCTAGGACAAGTTTTCCAAAATAATATAGTTATGGGTGGCCCATGCATTTGGATTATGTGTCGAATGTTGAATAACTCCCTTCAAAGGGTGAAGAAATATGTCAAAGGATGGAATCACAATATGAAGAGGGCCACCAGGTTTGGAAGAGGAAGCAAAATCCCAGGTGGCAGGAGTAGTCTGAGAAGTGTCATAATTTCATGCTTCATTTTGAAGGGAAATCATCTGGTCACACATGAAAACTGTAGAATTTGAAGATGACCCCTCATACTTAGGGGTACTTGTCATTCCCTATTGGCACAGGGTTCAACGCTTCAATGACGCACCAACAAAACCCTAACTACCGGCCCTTTCGGCAACACCTACAAAACAGATGAAGTCTCACCCGAGGTAGAGGCAGGGGTGGTTGCAAGACTCAGATGTCTGCAACCTAGATGGGACACATATCCATGATTACAACACCTTAACAGAGAACTAGAAGTTTTCATTCATTAGTACTTAGCATTTGTCTATAGCGCAGATAAATCCTAATTACAGTGCAACACAGTATTCAAAAAGATTCAACACATTCAAACACTAAGCACATCAAAATAGATCAGATATGGTACTTATTTACATCACCAATCACTACGCTATCGTATCATATACATCTAAACATACATTACTATACTAAGCATATATGAACAATAAAACAACCATAAAGCACAAAGCAACCACAACACATGATATACATGGTTCACCCCCAGTCTGGGGCTACATCCACCAACTCTTCTTCTCTTTATTTCCTTCTATCAATCATCTACATGCACAGAGCCATAATATCCTACTCTGCATAGGACAGGAGATCTATGCACACTCTGCCAGATCCTCCTTCCTCGAGCTAGGTTACAGCACAAATCCTTTACACAGTCTCTTACAGTCACTTGAACTTAGCCTTGCAAGCCTCACATAGTATGCACAAAGCATTTACAACTATCACTTGCACTTAGCATAATATCACACACATAGTTCTCATGTCTAGTGTCTTAGCACTTAGCATGGCACCCCCTCCCCTTTTTCTTACATCGCCTAGCTATCTATTTATACATTACAAGAGAGGCCTAAGCATGGGTAAACCCATGGGTCGACATCCCCATATTCCTTACATAATCCCAAAACCCAAAAATCCCTAAACAAGGGGCCGAGATCCCGCAAAATCCACTTCTACTTGAGTTCCACATTCAACATCATATCGAAGTCCCAAAATAGGTCAAACCTGACCAAGGATCTCTAAAACTTGGTCAAGGGCCAACAGGCCCCCAACACTCACCTGTGACTTGTCCTGAGTCACTCTGATCTGGGTAGCTCTGCCTCAAAATCCTAGAGCATAGCTCGAGTTGCTTCACCAAGGAATCCTACTCGACGAACTCTTGATTAATTGCCTCGTTCATAGGTCCCTCTAAGCGTTGTTCTAATGAAGTGACTACTTGTTCCAGCTCTGCTCCTTGGCCTTCAATCTCCTCAAACAGTTGGCAAGATTCGTCCTGGACTGGTTGGAGCCTTTGCGTCACTTCCATGACTTTGCTATGTATGGTATGGACCTTCTGTTGAGCAGTGCATTGTTCCTGGGATATTTTCATTCTTTCAACTGCTAACAAGAGCTTCAACTACGACTGTACTATCGCCGCTCACTATTTTGCCTCCTGGATTTGTGACTCCAATGTCTTCAGTTTAAGGTCCTCAGTAAGTCACTCATAAGTTTGTGCACTTCTAATGCTAAGTTGTTTACATTCCAAAGATAATGCTCTGATTCTCTTAGCTGCGCTCCAGACAGTGGCTTCTCTTTGGTCTCACACGTCCTGCGGAGTACTTGGTACTATTTGTAGCACTAGATATTCTATTCTCTGTTGAAGTTGCTAGATGGCTTCAACAAGCTGCGCTACTTGAGGCTCAATTGGGTCTTCCTCCATTTTCTCTAAGGCCATCATAGAGTGAAATGCTCTGCTAACTTCTTATTTTACTCCAACCTGCTCCATGAGCAGATGTTCTTTCTCATGCTAGATATGTGCTTTCTCCTCTTCAAAATTTGCTTGGAGGTCGTGCTTCTCCTGGTGTGCAACTCGACGTTTCTCTATCACTTCTTCTTGTGCTTGCTTCAAGGCCACTATGTCATGTTCTGTTTCGTCCTGTGTGCGACAAAGGTGAGCTTCAGTCGCATCGGCTAGTCTGCGGAGGTGGGTAGGCTCATCTCCCAACTCTGTTTCTTCTGATGGCGGGGGCGCAGTGGACACTGTGCGGCTGGAGTGAACGGCCTATTGTACCCCTCCCAGTTCTTCTTCAATTTTTTCATACATGGTCTCTTTCTTAGATTCATTTATCTACAAAATATATTATGAGGCATCTGATATGGTTGTAATTATGAAGTCGAATTCATTGAGCATGAGCACAGTCTACAACTTGGTCTTACTATATTTTGACTTCTTCCGCGATGTGGGTTTCATGGGAGAAACCTTTCTTTTGTTAGATGGCTCTGCGTCATCAGGGGGATTATGTGGTGGCGTTACTTTGCCTTTCTTCTGCTGATCTTCTTTTCTATTGTTCTCTTCCTTGTCTACTTCATCATCACCTCTTCTACTAGGTGATTCTGAAGCAGTCTCTTTGGATGCGCTATTCAACTTATGTACCTCTTCTGTCTTCTTCCTTGTGCTAGTTCCAGGTGTCTCATACCCTTYGCGAGTGACCATCAGGCTTCCGATTAGTTCAGGATCGGACAGTTCTATAGGTTCAACGGGGATAAGGTGCTTTGTAGGACATTCCTTAGTTATTTATTCTAGGTCATCCTCTGTGAGTTTGTAATAACTATGTAGTACTTCTTTATGTTCATCTCCGCGTGTAGTGATATAGATAAAATGTTTTCTGCGTGGAACTTCACAAATGGCCTGAGCCTGTGTAGGGTTTTCAACGTCATACGAGGTACGGCCTCAATATCCCTTTTTAACTGTAGGTAGTAGGTGTGGACCACCGCGTTTGACTGCCATTTTTTTCCCATATCGTGTGAATACCAAAGTGTGGTAAACTTCGTGGCTAAGGGTTCAGATGGATTTATTTTAGGGAAGGTCGCACCTTCCGGCATCTCCCAAGCTATGAACGCAATGAGGATCAACAACCAACTAAAATGGAACTCATAGCCTTGATCCTGAGCTTCACAACAGTCTTGGTCTAACTAGTTAACTAAGTACTTTGCCCAACTCATTTGTAGCCCCTCCACACATTTTCCTGCGAGGTCCACAACAAACCCTGTGACCTGCATGGGTTTGTTCTTCTGGACTAGCTTACCAACAATCAACTAGAAACCAAGGTGCACTATGCCATTCTAGATGGAGGCTACCTTGTAGCCTCTCTTCCCATTCTCCACATCATCGTATGTATCTTTAATCTTCTACACCAGGGCACGGTCTGCAGCCTTTCCTGGGTAAAATTCTTGCGGGTCTGGTCCCTGCATGCTCAATCCATGGATCTGATGGATCAATGTCGAATCAACGGTGATGCGTCTGTCTAGCCACATGTAGCTTCCATGGAAGCTTGATGGCAGGAGATTAACACACACGTTAACCTCCTGGTGCCTTCCAAAATGGGGTATTTTCATCACGTTCAGAATAGTGGACTGCGCGATGTCCATAGTCCATGGTTGGGGGATTATCCTCGACTTCTTCCCCTTCATCCTATTCAAATACCTGTGAGAGGTGATCATGTTGAAGTTCTTGTGATATCCTAGGTTGAAGTCGCTGATCTTTAATGTCATGGTCTTATCTAGCTGTGGTTTGCCTGTGTGTATCCCCTTCGGGAGGTACGCAGTAACCAAGGTGTAGTTGAAGTCCCTGGGGACACTGTCACAATTCACCGCATCGGCCAGAGGTGGGATGTAGTTAGGCAAGATGGATGGGATTAACTTCATGTTTTCCAATTCATCTCAATGATTGGTTCTTTTCTCGGTCACATCTTGGGATGGTCTGGTTCCGCGAGTAGTCGACAGGGAGGCTTGCACTCCTCTCGTCGATGAAGCTTGAATTCTAAACGACATCACCTTCTCAGCCATAAGTTTGATTAGAACTTATTCGACATACTTTTTTATGGCGATGAGTTCGTCCAAAATGCACGCTCGAATTCGAATAACTCATGTCAATGAACAAATGCTCAATGAAATAGAATAGGTAGTGAAGTCTCAGTAAGCACAACACAGTAACAATGAGTTCTCTTGTTGGCTTGGATACAATTCATGAAAGTGTTCTCGGCGCAACAGTCAACAGAATAAGTAGACAGTGATGTAACAGATCCCTCCAACGGACAAGAGGCCTTCATCAATGCAGTTATGTCCATTACGGCACAGTCCCAACGGTCCGATGGTGAGATTTTTTATCATAATTGTTGTTCTAACCGCTTGGGAATGTCAATATAATGGTTATAATGCTTCCAATGGTCATATTGCTCTGCCATGGAGAAGTGCCAATCTGAGTTTCTCTGATACTCCGACAAAGTTCAAATTCTGGAGACCTTTCTTCTGCGAAGTCTTCTTGGAACTTCCTGTAATTTCTCCAACTTTTCTTTCTTCTTGCTGAGATTTCTATCCTTATTCCCTATGATCTATGTCTCGGTATTCCTCTTTCCATTCTAATTCTTATCTCCTCTTGGCATAGTAACTTCACGATGTTGGTGGTCTTTCCTATCGGTTCAAGGGAAATACTTCTTCTCTTTCTGGGGTAGGTTCTCTACTCTCCTGTATAGACGGATGTTTCAAGTCTTCTTGTGTTCTTTCAACTTCAACATCTAGATTTATGGTCTTTTATAGCTTCGATTGGTTTTCTTGTTCTTTCAGTAAGTGTGTTATTCTCTTAGCCATGAAGTCTCTTAGTTATTTTTTTTTTTGTTCTAGAGCTTCCTCTTCTTTTCTTCAGGTATGATCTTTCTCAATCCAGGTTTTTCCTAGCAGTATAGCAAATAGGGCGTTGTTCTCAACAAACTTAATGATCTCAAATTCTTCTTCTATCGAAGTGCCATGAGCACTCATAAATGTCTGGGTAAGTTTTCCACATAGGGTTATCAACTTTCCTCTAAATAATTATATTCCTCCCAATGAGGGAATCATAGCAAGATTTCCTAAAATTTCCCAAGTTGTTTCTATCATATTATTCACTTGTGTTTCCTCATCCAGGACACAATCTATGTCGAAGTCTCCTATTCTTGATTCTATGAACTCTTTCTCTTTGAAAATCTTTGATAAGTTGATATCTATGTGGTCATTCAGGGTTTCTTTCATTTGTAGTAATATAGTTTCTGATTCTTTCTGGGTTTCTGCCATGGTCTCAGTTTCTTGGTCTTCCTTAGGGTTTTCTTGTCTCATATTTATTCTTTCAACCTTAGCAATCATTCTAGGGAAATCCAGAACATCATGGTCCATAGATTTAGAACAAAGACAACTAGGTTTTCTACCAGGGAATGCCTTAGCAAGATGTCTTGGTCTTATGCAACTGTAACAAAGAGTTAATCCTCTCTTTCTCTTAAATGATCCCCAACCTTTCTTGTACTGTGCACTAAGATCATGGTGGCTAACCAGCAAAAAATTCTTCCTAGGGTCCTGCATCCATTTGTTAGTCCAAGAATTCTTTCTATGCATATGAATAACATATCTTTCATTATTTCTATCAGATATACTCATATCAAACCTTCTTTATTCTAGTTGTTCCCTAGTTTTCAGACTAGGACAAAATTTATCAAACATACCTACATCCATACTCTTGAAAAAAAAAATCACTTATCTTACTTTTAACAGAGCACCAAGCTTCCAGACCTTACCTCTTTTTGACAAAAAAAATCATTGTCTTAGCTCTTTTTCTTCAGATCTAATTCCTTTCTTAGTACAAAGCTTCATAGTCAAGTAGAATATTGTGCACTTAAAGAAACAGATATACGCATAGAGCTTTCTTTATTTTCCTCAGTTCCCAGCAATCACAGTTTCAGGTCTCGACAACAGAACCATTTTTTGGCACAGGGAAAGGCCCAGGGTTCAACGCACCAACAAAACCCTAACTACAGGCCCTTTCAGCAGCACCTGCGAAATAGATGAAGTCTTACCCGAGGTAGAGGTAGGGGTGGTTGTAGGAATCAGATGTCTGCAACCTAGCTAGGACACAGATTTGTGATTACAGCACCTTAACAAAGCACTAGCAGTTGTCATTCATTAGTACTTAGCCTTTGTCTACAGCGTAGATAAATCCTAATTACAGCGCAACGCAGTATTCAACAAGATTCAACACATTCAAGAAATAAGAACATCAAAATAGATCAGATACGGTACTTATTTACATCACCAAGCACTAAGCTATCGTATCAGATTTATCTAAACATACATTACTATACTAAGCATATATGAACAATAAAACAACAATAATGCACAAAGAAACCACAACACATGATATACGTGGTTCACCCCCAGTCTAGGGTTACGTCCATCAACTCTTATTCTCTTTATTGCCTTATGTCAATCATCTACATGCACAGAGCCACAAGATCCTACTCCGCATAGGACAGGATATCTACACGCACTCCACTAGATCCTCCTTCCTCGAGATAGGTTATATCACAAAGTATTTACATAGTCTTTTATAGTCACTTTCACTTAGCCTTGCAAGCCTCACACAGTATACACAAAGCATTTGTTGAACAGGATAAGTCAACTGAGAGGGGGGGGGGTGAATCAGTTGTATAAATTTTCTTTCATTTTATAAGAAGATTACTTATTAATCAATAAATCATGCCTTTAACATTTAACTTGCAGTGATACATTTAACCAATAAATATACAATCACATAAATGAAACAGTGACACAATGATTTTTCATGAGGAAACCCAAAAGGGAAAAACCTCTTCTTCTTATGAATGAAAGGCAAGCTCCAACTCCTCTTTACATTCTTATTTTATCTGAGCTACAACCCAGATGAGGCTGCTACCTTTGTTTCTTCAGCACCTACTGAATGGAAGCTACAACTCCTAGATGTACAAGCACCAACTTGTACAGGAGACTTTTACAGTCTCCCCTTGCTCCTCCCTTCCACCCTGGAATCCTTCTCTGTCACTAAGAATCTACAACCCAACTCTTATCTTCTCTGTCAAAGATTAAGCATTTAAATTTTCTCCTCAAATTTTACAAAGCCATCTTTCTCCCATAATCCTCTCGCCCCATCTTTTCTCCTCACTATCCCTGTATAATTTTATTTCAGATTTATCTTCATTTACATAAATGAATTTTACTTTAGAGCTACGACTGTACCATTAATTCCAT
>SNQJ01S0011151.1:15564-40603 GCA_010110895.2 Picea sitchensis
TCCAACTCCTCTTTACATTCTTATTTTATCTGAGCTACAACCCAGATGAGGCTGCTACCTTTGTTTCTTCAGCACCTACTGAATGGAAGCTACAACTCCCAGATGTACAAGCACCAACTTGTACAGGAGACTTTTACAGTCTCCCCTTACTCCTCCCTTCCACCCTGGAATCCTTCTCTGTCACTAAGAATCTGCAAACCAACTCTTATCTTCTCTGTCAAAGATTAAGCATTTAAATTTTCTCCTCAAATTTTACAGAGCCATCTTTCTCCCATAATCCTCTTGCCCCATCTTTTCTCCTCACTATCCTTGTATAATTTTATTTTAGATTTATCTTCATTTACATAAATGAATTTTACTTTAGAGCTACGGCTGTACCATTAATTCCATACACACACACCTTCATCTCACCCAATTTCACTTATTTCTACCCTGTACATTTAGAGCGCACACTCTAACCCTCGGGCTTTGAAGATTCAGTTACAATAATTGAATAACTACCTTACAGTGATTATTATTGGCCAATGCATCTAGAAGAACAGCAACCACACGATCAATTTAAGTATTTAATCTGCACCGTTCGATGTGGAAGATGGGTCTCGTGCTTACTCCATATGCCCATTGGTTGTGACCACGGGCCTTTACCAAAAGGTGCTTTTGCGATTCACATATCGGCAATCCTGAGGTGAAGACATATCGTCTCTTCATGTTGCGATCTCCAAAAATGAGCTTTAACTTGGTGCTAGCTCCTCCTTCTCACATGACCAATGGTGATGACTACAGCCTATACAAAAAGGTATTTCGGCGTTTCGACATTTCACATTTCGGATTTTAGCGTTTCGGCATTTCGACGTTCTATGTCTCCTTTTAAAAAGGTGTTTTTGGTTTTTCTTTTCACATAGACATTAGAAAAAAAAAGTTAATGAGAACACGTGTATATAAAGTGCAATTAAAATATTTATTTGTCGGCTTTGAAAAATAATAAATAAATATTTAAAAAAAACAAGATCAATTGCATTCTATATAGATCATGCTCATATAATTTTGTTTTTAAATGAATACATTGAACATTGATTTAGGTGTTGGAAAGTATACATTGAACATTGAATTAGGTGTTGGAAACAATAATGACTTGTTAATTTTTCCATATTTTTTTAAGGAAAAACATTTAATTAAATGCAAATATGACATGTCATAGGACATTAATATTTCAAAAAAAAAAATCGTAGGAAAGACAACACGTTTCTGTACAAATTGTTTTTTTTGCATGTCAAAATTCACAAAGTGTATATGAGTTTCAAGAGCTTCGATTTAAAAAATATGTCAAATATCAAATTTTCATTACCACATTTCAGTAAAAGATAAGACACATCTTCATTCACCCCAATCTAAATTGTCTCTTGATCATACATTATATATTTAGTATCTAAATGTTGTTTAAATGTCAGAAGATCTTACCAAGAATGAAAGATAGTATCATGACCATCACATGCCTTAATGAAAAGATAGAAAGTGTAATTGCATCCCACAAGGTGAAAGTGTGTGGGATAGTAAATAATATATTCAGTATGAAATGTCACTATCAAGAAGATGTATGTATGTATGCATGGATATGAGTGATTGTAAATTCTATGTTCCAATATAGATAGATATTCGTAGAGAGAAATCATGAACAATTTAAATGTAAAGACAACACAATTCTCTACAAATTGTTTTTATCGTGTCAAAATTTACAAAGCATATATGAGTTTCAAGGACTTTAAATTAAAAAATATGTAAAATAACAAATTTTCATTACCACATTTCAATAGAACGTAAAACATGTCTTCATTAATTCACCCCAATCCAAATTGTATCTTGATTATGCATGGTATATTTAGTATTTGGATGTTACTTAGATGCCACAAGATCATGCCAAGGATAAAACTTAGTCATGTTCATCACAATACCTTAATGAAAAGACATAAATTGTAGTTATATCCCACAAGGCATTGGTATGTGGGACATTAAGTAATATATTCACTTTGAAATGACATTATCATGAAGATGTATGTATGCATATTCACTTTGAAATGACACTATCATGAAGATGTATGTATGCATTCATGGATATGAGTGATTTGAAATTATATGTTTCAATATAGATAAATATTTGTATAAAATAATTATGAACAATTTAAATGTAAAGACAATATAATTCCTTACGAATTGTTTGTTATCATGTTAAAATTCACAAAGAATATATGAGTTTCAAAGAATTTAAATTAAAAAATATGTAAAATGTCAAATTTTCATCATCACATTTCATTAGAAAGTAAGACACATTTACATAAATTCACCATGATTCAAATTGTATCTTGATTATGCATAGTATATTTAATATTGAGATATTATTTAGATGGCATAAGATCATGTGAAAAATGAAAATTAATCATGTAATCATCACATATCTTAATGAAATAAAAGAAATTGTAGTTGCAACATCCGAGAGAAAGGTATGTGGGATGCAAGTACAATTAAATTGTTTCCGATATTAATTGTTGAATCTTATCGATAGAGATAACATTATTCCACTTCCAATATTCAATGGAACCTTTTTATGAGAGATTGTTGATGAAAAATTGTATTAAAAAATATTACCATGACTTACATCACCTCTATCACGAGGACTATATATATTGTTTCATATGATTAACTTTGAGGTAAATGGAGATGCATTTAGAGTACTAATATTTAATTTTTAATATTTAATTTTTAATATTTAATTTTTAAGGCTTTTCAAATGGATTAGATAAAAGTAAAAATGTTACATCAATTATTATCATAGTGATCTTTCGTGAATTCCTTGTAAGTAATGGTGAATTGTTGAATTATAAATGAAGAGATAGGAGTGAATGCCTTGTAACTATTGTAACTAATAGTGAATTGTTGAATTAGAAATGAAGAGATAAGAGTGAATTTCTTGTAATTAATGGTGAATTGTTAAATTAGAAATGGAGAGGTAAGAAGTGAAGGTATTCATATTTCTATTCAAGGGATATGGGTCTTTTATGTGAAAGATCCATCTTGATTATGAATGTATTATGGGCCCAAAAGCATCAAATCTTTTTAGGTGTAAACGTTTTTTTAGAGCACAAAATCTGAGAAAAAAAATTTCAACTCAAGGGATTTGATCACTCTCGAAGCATGATAGATCCGCGGTTAAGATCGATCTATATTGGTTCTTTGTATGTGTGTGTGTGTGATATAAAATTATATTTTTTTGTTATTAACATTTTTTTTAAATGTCATGTCAACCTCATGTTGAGCACTAAAGGAATTATACATCTCCCTCATTCACTTTATGAAAGTGCATGCACACACACATATAAATATTATACTTAAAGTGGACATTGAAATATTTTATTATGGCCCACATTGAAATTGTTTTCTTATTAATATTTTTTTAATGTCACATTTCAACTTCATATTAAGCATTGAAAGAATTACACATATCCTTTATATTGGATGTAGAAAGCACCTATCAATGAAATAAGAAATTTTTTACTTTCAATTACTCTCTCTTTCTCTCTATATATAAAGTTGATATAGCTTTATTTTTCTCAAGGTGGATATTGGGATATTTTATTTATGGTCAACATTGAATTTTTTTTTAAATGCCATGTGTCAACTCTATGTTGTGGACGTAAGGAATTACACATCTCCCTCATACCGGACTATAGAAAATGCCTTTCGATAAAATGAATAAATTCTCTAAACCATCTAATAAAAATATTAACTTTATCCCCTTTAATTTTGAAGACCAATTTTAATCTAACTATACTACACAAATATCTTTAATATCCCACTTTATTATAAAGAAGGTTAAATAAAATTCCTTAACCATAAAATGATTTGGATCCATGTAAATCCAAAAAAATGGACTAACCTTATTCCATATTTATGCTTAGCTCATGTTCTTTTCTGTTTTAAAGTTCAATTTCATAAATAAGCCTCTTACACCATGCCTTTCTACATAGCATTTGTTGAGTTCCTATATGTGGTCCATATATTCATCTCAAAGTGAGGAAGCATGAGGATTAGGTGTAGCGGTGTTATATTGATGATCATACATGTCCTATTAATGTTATTTAAAATCATGTATAGAAATATACTTAAATGATGAAAATTTATGTACATGTCATATGCATAATGTCCTAAAACGTGTAATCTTGAAGCAATCAAAATGTGAACCAAATTATTGAATGACGAGTTTATATAGATTGAATTTCACTATCATGTATTTTCCAAATAAACAGCACTTGAATCATGTATTGTCACCATCAAATGTCATTAAATTCTTCATATGATCCTATATCAGAATAGACCAATCAACTATTCCAAGTTTGGGCATTCACCATTATCACTATGATATAACATGAAGAAAAAAAACAGTATAACCATACATGTATTTTGTTAGTTAAGTGCCTATTTTATCACTGAATTTAAGTATTCTTAAACATGAATTTACACCCAATATCCTTTATAAACAAGGATCAAGTCACTTTGTTGGTAAACTATCATATGTTTAAGTGTGAAAAACAATGGATGAATTTATGAAGTTCAATAACACTTTTTTGCAAGTTGAGCATGTGAAAATGGTTTATGTAGACTTTTAATGGAGGTTTTATCTTAATAGATATTTTAAATCCTTGATCAAGATTTCAAATTTCAATGACGATTAAAACTTTAATCAAGAGTTTTAAACCAAAATCAATTGTTTATGTCAAAATATTTTGATCAAGGGTTTTAAAATATCTTAATGGAGAGATTTTAAAGCCCTCAATTAAAGTATTTTATAGCCCTCAATCAAGTTCTAAGCCTTGATTGTAGGCCTTGATTGAGGATGAAAAAGTCAAAATTCCTTCCCCATTTTGTAGGTTTTTAGGGAGTTACAACTTTTAGGAGGTCAAATACCTTTGTCTCTTTCATGGAATGTGGCAGAATTGATGCATGTAGATTCATCTTTGAATCCTCTATCGAATGACATATAATTTTCTCATTTTTTATTTCATACTATATTCTTAATTTATTTTTTTCTAAAACTTATACAATTTTTTTTCTTGCTAGTAGTGAGGTCATAGGAGAAAAATTGGTATAGTAAAAACTACACAACCAAAAAATTCTAAAAACTATGTTGATTCTATGTGGATGTTTCCTCTTCAAAAAAGTGTTTCTAGTTTTTCATTAAATACTTAAACATTAGAAAAAAAAAAAAATGTTGGAACACATAGGTGTATAAAGTGCAATTGAAATATTTATTTGTTGGCTATGAAAAATAATAAAAAAAATAATTTTTAAAACACACACACACACAAGATCTATTGCATTATGCATAGATCATGCTCATATAATTTTGTTTTGAAAATTATACATTGAACATTGAATTAGGTGTTGAAAACAATAATGACTTGTTAATTTTTCCATAAATTTTCAGGGAAAAACATTTAATTAAATACAAATTTGACATATTAAATGACATTACTTTCTTTGAAAAAAATAAATCGTTGGAAAGACAACACAATTCCCTACAAATTGTTTTTTTATTGCATATCAAAATTCACAAAGCCTATATGAGTTTCAAAGACTTTGATTTAAAAAATATATAAAATCTCAAATTTTCATTATCACATTAACTAAAAATTAAAATGTATCTTTGTGGATTCACCCCAATCCAAATTGTATCTTGATCATACATGATATATTTAATATTTAGATGTTGTTTAAATGTCATAAGATCTTACTAAGGATGAAATCTAGTCTTATAATCATCACATGCCTTAATGAAAAGATAGAAAGTGTAATTGCATCCCCACAAGGTGAAGGTATGTGGGACACTATGTAATATATTTAGTATGAAATGACACTATCAAGATATATGGGACACTAAGTAATATATTCAATATGAAATGACACTATCAAGAAGTTGTATGTATGTATGGCATGGATATGAGTAATTGAAAATTCTAGTTCTAATATATATATAGATATTTGTAGAAAGTAATTATGAACAATTTAAATGTAAAGACAATACAATTCCTTAAAAAAAATCTATCATGTCAAAATTTACAAAGAATATATGAGTTTCAAAGATTTTAAATTAAAAAAATATGTAAACTGTCAAATTTTCATCTCCACATTTCACTAAAAAGTAAGACACATATTAATAGATTCATCTTGATCCAAATCGTATTTTAATTATGCATGGTGCATTTACTATTTAGATGTTGTTTAGATGCCAGGGATGAAAACTAGTTTTGTAATCATCACATACCTTAATGAAAAGACAAAAGCTATAGTTATATAGTTACATATTACAAGACAAAGGTATGTGAGACATTAAATAATATATTCAATTTGAAATGATATTATCAAAAAGATGTATGTATGCATGGATATGAGTGATTGAAAATTTTATGTTCCAATATAGATAGATATTTATATAAAATAATTACGAAATATTTAAATGTAAAGACAATACAATTCTTTACAAATTGTATTTTATCATGAATTTACATGTTTATAAATTTTAAAGATTTTAATTTAAAAATATGTAAAATTTCAAATTTTTAATACTACATTTTCTTAAAAAATAAGAGACTTTCTTATAAATTCAACCCAATCCAAAATATATCTTAATTATACATAATATTTTTCAAATTTAAACATTATTCAAATTTAAATATTATTTAAATTTAAATATTATTTAAATACCATAAAATCATGTCATAAAAGATAATCTTGCAATCATCGCATACCTTAATGAAAAGACAAAAAAAACTTAATGAAAAGACCAAAAAAAAAACTATAGTTACATCCCAAAACAAAAGTATGTGGAACATTAAGTAAAGTAATATATTACATAGGAAATGACACTAGGAAATGACACTATAGAGAAGAAAGTGTATGTATACATGGATTGGAAATTCTATATTCCCATATAAATAGATATTTGTATAAAATAAGCATGAAACATTCATTGAATGGTAATCATGATGAGATCTAGGGAATTGATATCTTAAATGTAAATTTAAATTGCAATCATTATGTACATTTAAATTGCAAGCATTATGAGAATTAGGGAAGTGATGTTTGATTTTTAATGATCAAAATTGTATAAATGCCACATTGATTTGATTAGCTTAGCTTAAGTGAGAAGACTCAAATGCAGGAGCTTTTTCATACCTCATCCGGCCTAAGTTAGTGAAATAATCAACCATTGTATTTCACTACCATGCAATGTGAGATGTTAATTTTATACAAATAAGACATACTAAAATAAAAGGAATATACAAGGTAACATTTAATATATTTGACTGGACACTTATATTCCAATGAGGAATTTAAATAATAGGTTGTGTCACTTTTGTATACACATTCTTCATATATATTAAAGAAATCTATCTTTAATGGTGTGGAAACTTTTCCCATAAAATATGAGAAAACTACAAAATATAGATTTACAAACTTTGCATTCTATTATAAACAATTATCAATCTATCAATTATGATCATAGGCCTAGAATGTACCATTCATATGCATTTAATAAATCAAAAAGTGACGAGGATGTCGAAAATGACTAATGTATTTAGAGTCTTATCATATTAGGTATGACATGACAATATGGACAAATAATATTTAAGCCAAGATTCCTATGTATGGTGTTTACTTGTAAAAGACAAATATTGAAGCTATCCTAAGGTGGGGACAAGAAATGGAGACCTAAGAACTATTCAAAAGAATTTCATGGGACCATGTTAAATAAAATAAGGATCAATACATACGGATAGTGTGAACAACATGAGAATAATGTTGGCGGTGTTGATGTCGCTTGAGCATCAAGAGATCCTTGAATAAACTCATAACTTGTCTCTCAAACATCTAAAATAATGAATATATTAAGACAATTGGCACAATACATTATTCTATGGGAATAGTCTAGATATACCCATAGGTGGATACAACCCAACAACTGGATTAACTAAAAATATATATAGTTTGATGTTGGTTTTCAAATTATTGAAATTTAATCATTAATAAACAAAATTATGGTGGAGTTAAGTCATTAATAACCTACTATGAGTTAGGAAGAGTTAAGTTATCAACTATGAGTTATGAGTTAGAAAGGCAATCAGAAAATTAACATTATTTTGAATCTTAATTTTTCATTAAAATGGATAGATTCTACCATGCTTGATTTATTGTCACTTCTTATTAGAGTGAGAGTGTTGAGCTCGTAGAATTATTATATTGATATGCACCATAGTCAGTTGAGAATCTAACATTTCCCCACACCAAATGGACATGCATTCAAGAAAACAATTCTTCTAAGAAAAATAACATAAAATAAACTATCTATAACCTCATCATTGCAACTTACATAGTAATCACATTTCTAATAGATCACATCATTTTTTCATCAACAATCTCCATAGCATGAGTCATGTTCACACTCATTTATAGAAAATTTCTTACATAGTGTCATTCCATAATACACATTCTCTTGTTAAGGATCTCCCTTAAATTTCTACATTCCGTCCAAAATCATCGAACTCGTCTATGTAAATGTGGGATGACATCATATTAACATGTTGCAAGCGCCACATCAAGCCTTTTCTCTACCTAAACTTGCACCAAAATGAAAAGACAGTTCAAGAAAATATTGAAATAAACCATACTATAGGATGTCCTAATATAGAGGAAGGGATAGAGTGCCCCACAAAATTTGTCATGAATGAGATATAATAATTGATAGAGGGGGAAAAAGGAATCAATTACAATAAAAAGGTACTAAGGTACTAAATCACAAGGAATGGTGGGAGAACAAGTAGAATGTTGGGAGAACAAGAGGTGGGGAGAGAGATCAAGGGAGAGGTAAATCAAAGAATTATACCTCCCTCTTAGGTAGAGGGGGAAGAGACTAGGATGATGGATGGAATGAAAACAATGTGGAATGGATGTCCCAGGGACAAGACCATGCTTTGGAGACAATAAGAGAGAAATGAAAGTAAAGAGTGAGTCATGGATAAACAATTTAACATGAAGAGGGAATAGAGGGAGTGAATGGAAATTAGAGTAGTGTAGGTGGGAATTAAGGAGACTAAAAGGAGGATATGTCATCAAAGGATAATGCAAAGAGAGGGAAAGGAGGATATGTCATCAAAGGATAATGCAAAGAGAGGGAGGAAGGCATGATATATTTTACATCTATGGTGTTTGAGTAGTCCCAAACATTTAGGAAAACTCAAATATGGAATTTCTTCATAGCTAGGGGATCCATTCTCCTTCTTGTCTCCTATCTAGATAATTAGGTTTATGTTATTGAGGCATGATCCCTTATTGGATTTTAGATCTACATTTAATATTAGTCTTCTTGGAACATGGTGAAACTGGACCGAGGAGAGTATTTGGTGGGATCTTCTCTATTGATTTAATGGGGGAATAAGGTCCCAGTAGATTTAATAATAGAATATGTATGGTGTTGATTTAATATAATATGGACTAGGTCTATTATGTTAGTTATTATTAAATAAGACCCACTAGGTAGTTAGGATTCAATTAATGTAGGGGGCACTAATGGTTAAGGTTAGGGTTTTCCAATTAACTATGAATAAGGATGAAGTCCTCCTTATGGGATATGAAAATAAGAATTATTGCAATCTATCTCTTAGGAGAATATGTGGAGTTTATCCCTCCTTAAGGATTTCTATATGGTGTTACCAACCTTGAGGGTTTTGAATTTAATAAAGTATTGGAGCTTTCCTAGCATATTCTTGGATATATTGTTTATTATTCATCTTCAAAACTAAGGACCATAACGAGTGGTATCAGAGAACTTTCTTATGTAGAGTTTTTCTCTATGTATATTCACCATATCACAATCATATCAATGTCATTTGAAGCATTGGGGTGGTCCCATTTCATAATTGAAGCCATAATAGTGATTCTAAGAGGCATCATGAAAGTTACAACTATTTCAAGTTATGTCTCAAAGCCCTCAAGGAAAATTATTGAAGTGCACTTTTCCCTCTATTTATGAGCTAGATTTAACACATCCAACCCCATAAGTACCCCTTTAAGGGATGGGGTATTAAATTTTTTCTTTTCCTGAACCTCTTCAAATACATTTAAAAAATATACCATTGTCTTCTGCTCACCAAGAGCTTTCCAACAACTATGAGTTTGCTCCAAACGAAGCTCTAGATCAAACGTTATTGCCCTTTGAATTTTTTGGGCCTTTAATAGTCAAATGACTCCATACTATCATGTGGTTCCATGTAACTGTTAAATTTTCTTGCTTAATCTGTTATTATTAATCTTGATTATAACAACAACATAATAAGGATCTTACTGAAAGAAACACAATCATAGAGTACACAAGCATTTATCTTGGGAAACCCTCAAGGGGAAGAAAACCCAACAAAACTTCTTTAATATAGATTTAATAACCAAGTACAGTGTCTCTCACAAGAGAGATCTCACCAAACAAAAGATCAACAAGAAACCCTAACCATAACAGAGTATCTCACCACTTAGACCAAGATAGTCCTTCACCAAGTTGACCTTCACCTTTACTGAGATACTCTTCCTTTTAGCTACGTCACTTCTCCTTGTAGCTACGTCACTCTCGGACTTGCACACTTTATAGAGAGAGATTCATGAGTGGGTGTACAAATGAGGTGCTAGGACTCTTATAAATACAAGTTGTGCCCCCCCCATTAATTATGTCAGGGCCGACCTATCCACTTTATCTTTCTAATAACACTCCCTCTTAACAAGAAGGATATTCTTTATCTTTTGACAAGTCACTAAATGTCATCATTAACTGAACAATATCATCTGGGAATATCATAAACTGGATAATCATCATCAACTGGACAACAACATCAACTAGATAACATCATCAATTGGGTAAAATCATCAACTTGATAACAACAGCCACTGGATAACATCATCAACTGGGCAACATCATCAACTAGGTAACAACATCAACTAGGTAACAACATCCACTGGATAACATCATTAACTGGGAAACATCATCAACTGGGTAACAACAGGCATCATTATAATTCACTTGGTCATGTAGCATCATGATCACTGAATGGTTCTCCATGAATCCATATTAAAAAAGTTTTGTTCCCTTTATCTTCGCACAGAAGATACTCTTTCTTTCTTTCATCTTCTCGCAGAAGATATATTTTTCTTATCTTCACATAGAAGATATTCTATGAGTTTTTCCATTCCTTTTATGTTCTCCCTTCTCTTGTATTCATCTATCTCACCCATCCACTGGGGAGGACCACTAACATAGCTTCACTCCTAGTCATCCCACATGAACTAGAGAAGCTAAGATGCTAGCCTAGGAAAGACTAGACTCCCTTTCCATGATCCAGGCAGGATCGTGACACAAACCTCAAGAGCCAACTAACCATTCCACATGGTCAAGGTTTGTGTTCCAGGCTACTCAATCCTTGGCCAATGGAGAGTATCTGCCTGTTGCCCCATGGAGAAAAATCCACACTCCTCTCTACGAGGGTGGTCACACCCCTCTCTACGAGGGTATTCTAGCATGTCCCTAGAGTATCCAAAACTCAACACTTGGACAAAGGCCAATCTTGGAAAATTTCTCATTCCCCTTCTCTACGAAGGTCTCTTTCTTCTCTATGAAGGTCTCTTCTATTTTCCTTCTCTATGAAGGTCTACCTATGGGATTTCTCATTCCTTCTCTACGAAGGCCTCTTCCTTCTCTACTAAGGTCTAGTTATGGTATCTGAAAAAATATCTTGCGGTCCAAAATATTTCCATGGTATAATACCATGCTACCCATATGTTGGGCACCATCCATTTGCTTTCCTAACCGCACCAAATCACGATCCTCCATTTCGAACTCGAACACATAACTCCCTCTTGCACCAAACTAAGAGCTTCTTTAACTATGTAACATCTGATAATCATCATCATTAAAGTTCTCTTCTATAATATCATGGGTGCCTTCTTGAGTTCGAACATTTCTTTCTTTCTGTCTTCATACTAGATCAACCTGCTCCCTTTGCATCTATAAGAATAGTACTGGAACAACCTTCATCTCATCAACTATATCTGAGTATCCATCTTTCTCTTCATCTTGAAAAAAAAAATCTGCATATTTAGGAGCCTCTTGCTCCTATATAAATATTGGATATTGTCTGGTCTTTACTGATTGTCACCATATCATAAGTCCTTCTCATGTTGTCTAACTTATACAAGTCAAGGCACAATTTCTTTCTTCTAAGACCTGTAAACTTACTTACAGTATACTTTCTGAGATATGTCACTTAGCCAATCAGCTAGCAATAAGCAGTAATCAAATAAAACTATATCATGATTTCTATCAGAGTAGTACACATTTTTTCTTAAGTAAAACTTGTTCAACCATGTACACATCTGAAGCCCTAATCATGAATAAGATGTTTGAACTCTTTTTCACTCTAGCTATGAAATTACCAAACTTTTTATTACTATCATAGCTAAACACATACCTTTGTCACTCTCATCAGTGATCATACCTGAAAATACACTCTTTCTTTATCCTCTTCTTTGATACTTCCTTCATAAGTATAAATAGACACTGAAGTAAAATGAGGTTAATTAACATTCTCACAAAAATATAACTTGTAATGATAAAGTATTAAAGTAAACAAGATACTAAAAATAAACATGAATACTTATCTTTTGTTTTTGTGTGGGGAGGCTCCATGGACACCACCATTTTCTATCTTTCTTCAGATCAACTATCTTCAACTTAAAGTACATAATCCTCAATTTATGATAAATCTTTCTTTGAGGGAGGAGATTCCTCTTCCTATGCCACATGTGATTGATACTTTCTTTTCCCTTTTCCTTATGCTTGGTCTTTTGCTCTTCTTCCTCTGGTTCTGGTACACTCATTGTGACATGTCCTTGTCTAGAATCATATGCAACCTATGCTTCCAATATTTGAAGTTTCCAGATCCTTCCAGCATGTCTTCTACCCTCATACCAATAGCCATTCTTTCTCGCGGTAGAAACCCTATCCCTCTGGGCTATAAAAATAATAAAAAAATCAAATTTCTTGGATCTGAAAACTGAACTCACCAAAAGATGCATTGGACTGAGGCAAGCATGCTAGTATAGTCAGTTTCTAAAAATTCCAATTTCTGACCCTTGAAACTAGACCAATGGATTTATGGACTGGTGCTTCTTGTTTTCTGGTACTTCTGGTTTCCTAGTACTTCTTGTTTTCTGGTACTTCTGGTACTGGTGAAAACTAGGGTTTCACTTTCCAGGAGTTTTATCCATTGAAAAGGTGCACTAAAGGTGCCAATGAGTTCCTTAGGCTAGGGCACACTTTTCTAGATGATCTTTGGGCTGAAATTCCTCTTTAATAGAAAGCCCTAAATTTCTTGTACGACAACAATGATGTTTTTTTTTTCCACTGTGAAAGATGCTCTCTTCAGCTTAGCTCTGATACCATGTTAAAGTTTATTTCTTAATCTTTTATTATTAATCTTGATTATAACAACAACATAATAAGGATCTTACTGAAAGAAACATAATCACATAGTACACAAGCATTTATCCTGGTGTTATCACTCCAGGAAACTCTCCTAGGCTGTATGTCAGAGATGCCTGGTAACTTAATCTTTTTGGTAACTATTTTCTCAATAATAAGTCTAGGTTTGGATCAAGATGAATGTCCTAATATTTGGTTTTTAACTTCAAGATAGTCTAGCTATATTCATGCAATACAAGGCCTTCAAGAGCTATTATCAGACAGGTTAGTAAAACAAATGGATAAGAAAACCAATCAGTTAACCAGAACATACATATGCAATATATATGATGGGTCAACAAACTAGCCAAAAATGCTTATGATTCTTGCTTAACAATCAAAATTAAGATGACAGTTACCGTGGGACCATTAAACATAGACAAAAGAACAATTTCAACTCATATGCATAGAAAAAGATGAAGGAGAGTCTGACAATAGAAAATGAAAGAAGCTTGCAGGCTTAATATATTAAAGAAAGTGTCTTTCATACAAAAATAGTAGATTATAGAACTCAAAATCGAACCCTGTGTTCATCATATGTTCTTGGCTTTATAGCCTTTTACAAACAGTTTCCAGATCCTATATTACTGGATCAAACTTTTCCAAATATAGAAAATAAATAATTGTCGTAAGTAGACTAGATCAATTCAACTTCTCAACTGCTCTTTAAGTTCTTTAGGCAGGTGTAGTAAGCCTTCTGAGGCTCCTGGATCTCATGTGATATGGGAGGAGTCGAGCTTGACACTTGTTGACAATCAACAGTCTTATCTCCATGACAATAGCTAACCATTTCTTACCTTTTCTGTCTTTTAAAACATCTCCAAAACCAAAACAAACACTTAATAAATATGTCATTAATTATCTTCCAACGATTGGAACCATTTTTGAGTCTTTTGAGCAAGAAAAACTTGGTTCTATGCAAAAACATTAGCATTCTTCCTTATCAGTTCTTTCAGTAGTTAGAGAAAATAGAATTCGGGCCAATTAGCTACCAAAAGCTCTGCTTTCAGTGGAAAATGAACAATCGATATGTTCACCTAACCCACCGAAACCTGAGATTATCAAAATTTCAAGAATACCCTTGTCTCAGCTCAAAAACACCTCAGGGATGATTTTTTTAGGTTTATGTATCTTTCTCAAGATTTGTGGAGTTACTGGCTACTTCTGGTTCATTGCATTGAACTGCCACCTCTGCAAGGGTCTCAAGAGAAGCACGAGCTTGGTGTTTTGAAGCCATTGTGTTTTTCCTCAAATCCCTGACCTTTTTCTTCAAACCCTGGGCTACTCTCCATAAGTTGTTGTAGTCCTTTATAATCTTATTTTTCTTTTTCTTCTCCTTTATTCTTTCATGGGCTAGTCTTTCCAAAGCTGAATTTCTTTCTGCAAAGTTTTTTGATATGGTTTCATACTTGGTTTTTATTACCCTTTCAAGCACCTCTTGCTCGGCTAGCTTCTTCTTAAGCTTCTTGATTTTCTTTGATTTATTTTGCTTCACTTGTTTGTTGGATGAGGCCTCTGCAACTTGTGGCTCTTGTTCTTCTTGGGGAGTAGGTGATGGAAGGTTCTCATAACTTACTGTGTATATGTCCACAAAAACAGAGTTGTCACGCCCTGTGGTAACTGAATCCTTGTGCCCTGTTTCCAATTGCTGCTCTTCATCTTCTGAGTCTGAGTAAGGGAGATTGAGAATGTTTTTGTTCACTGGGACTTCATTGGCCTCTTCTTCCTCACTATTAAAATTGAATTTCTTCTTCATTTTTCCTAACTTATAGGAAGGACAGGGTTGATTGACTGGGGTTGGAGAGATAGCTCTTCTCCTTCTCTTTCCACTTCTGGCAGTGGCGGATTTATTGGAATGAGGAATATTTTTTCCCTCTGGGTGAACCTCAGTCTGGAAATAATTCCAGAATAACAAATAATTCCATTCTTTACCCTTTCTTTGCAACAGCTCGCAAACCAATAGTTTGATTAAACTATGGTGGGATAATCTACCTGCAACTTGACTAGGTTTGTCCTTGACTTGATGAGTCATCTTGGATAAGATTCGGTGGAGGAAATAGGGAAGATTAAGTGGGTTTCTACCTATCAAATGGTTTATAAGTTTGAAATGATAAATCATCACCCTATTATATCGCCCTTCACAGGTTATATAAACCATTATAGTCTTCAATAATTGTTGCCATTTCTCTTCAAGGAAAGGTACAGGAATATCTTTCTTCCAAATCAAACCCCTGTGTTCTAGTTTTAAATAGGTCTTGAACTCAACATTCTTAATCATAGTGGTTTTAAACCATTTCTCTCCAGTCGTGGGAAGCTCTGTGACTTTGGCTATGAGGGCTTCGTCAATTTCAAATTCATCCCAGCTGATGATTGCTTTTTTTCCATCGAAATTTAGAGCGAAAGCCTCTGCCACCTGTTGATGAAAGCTCTATAATTTTAAAAAAAAATTATAACACCTCGCGTCCTTGAACATTTGACATACCTCAGGATGGGATTACAAGTAACCAATATCGTTAAGATATTTCCTCAGTGTCGACATTCCTTTCTTCATTTGCCATGAGTTTTTGCACACCTGTGATCGAAGGAGTGGATTTCGGGCAGAGTTACAGTGCGTAAACTTAGCGATAATCGACTCGGTTGAGTTAAAATTGAGATAATTGGGGAGAGTTTTTTAATCATGGCACTAGTTGCAAGGAGTGCGGCGAAATGGTTGATGATGTGAAGAAGTCATGGTGAATAACTTAAATCAATGGGAAGTACAATGGTGTATGACTTAATGATATAGAGATTAGGATAGATTCGCTCATATCATAGTGGGATCAGCTTTCCGGTTGTGAACAGTTCCTTCTCTAGTCCTTTCGACGGCTTGTGCAATCATGGAAACATCGAACCTATCGTTTGAAATGTGTGATATGACGTGCATGGTATTTACTTGCTTCAACGATTTCGGTGGCTAAAATGGCTATGGATTCCTTTGGTTAAGCTTCTGAAATCTAAGGCTTTCGGTGGCTAATGAACAATCGATATGTTCGCCTAAGCCACCGAAAATTGAGATTTGAATTTGATCAAACACAAACTAAATGAAAATTTATTTAAACCTTATTACATGAGTGAAGCTTCGAAAAATGAACCTTTAAAAATTTTAAAAGTACCTTATTAAAAGACTCCCTATCACCTAAAATGCAAAATCTCGATTGATTTATTTGAGGAGATAACACCTGGTAAACCCTCAAGGGGAAGAAAACCTAGCAAAACTTCTTTAATATAAATTCAAAAACCAAGTACAGTGTCTCTCACAAGAGAGATCTCACCAAACAGAAGATCCACTAGAAACCCTAACTAGAACAGAGTAGCGCACCACTTAGACCAAGATAGTCCTTCACCAAGATGACCTTCACCTTTACTGAGATACTCTTCCTTTTAGCTGCGTCATTTCTCCTTGTAGTTGTGTTACTCTCAGACTTGCACACTTGATAGAGAGAGCTTTATGAGTGTGTTTACAAATGAAGTGCTAGGCATATTATAAATACAAGTTGTGCCCCCCCCATTAATTAGGTCAGGACCGACTTGTCCACTTTATCTTTCTAATTTACTTTTGACTTGTCTAGGCACAATAGGGTCGACTTGTTAATAAAATATATATATTATATTTTACTTTATCCACAAAGGGGATAAGAATATTCTTTGTAGTTACACAATATTTTAACAGTAACCCATATCATCTGACGTGGGATGAAATGTCATAATACACTAGCATGGCACCTACCATGCAAGTCACCGGGCATCGATTGATCAAGACCTCAAACCTTTATGCACCCAACCTTGTGCTACAGATTCTCCTGAGATTTGATTTAAACCACTTGGTTGTTGAGCATTGGCTTGGTTTTGCCAATTGATGTCATCTTGGGACATTAGAACCTTGGATCTCGGGGCCTCAACATTTTCACTATTTTCAAAGCCCCAAAACTCCTGATCCAGGATGAGTTGGTTCCTTTAAAACGTGGCCCTATCTTATCGTGCCACTTGTATTGATCGTGGCACGATACATGGCCACCTTCACCTTGTGACACATGGCACATTTTTTTCCCAGAGATCTCTACCTAGCAATGCTAAAAACACTTGACATGTGGCATGCTCACCATGCGACACATGTAGTTTGATGTAGGTTGACACAACATACACGTCATCGCAACACCCAGGGTTCTCCCAACAGGGAATTGACACTTGTACATTCCCTATTTGTGGGGTGACATCACCCAACGTTATCTTGGATCTTTCATAATCGACCATCGACCATTTTCATAAGATTTATTCTCCAAAATCTCCCAATGGTCGAGATCTGAGATACCATTGGCATCTTGGGGCATGTGGCCCTATCTGGTCATGCCACCTGGCATGACACATGGCACTTGTACCTCTCAAAACATGGTATTAAGTTTCCACTAGGACCATCATCCAAATATACCAAATCTTCATGAGATGAGACACCACTCCCATCATGTCATGTGGTGCCACCAGGTCATCGTGGGTTTCAGAACCTTGGTGCCTTGCCAATCTCGTGTAACTAAAAACTCTCAAGGTCCATCGTTCAAGGATTATGAGGTAATTAATTACATTAATCCCTGGCAGTTACATGGTACTTAATTAGGTTAACCCCTAGGATTACAACTCTTGGCCTTTACCACAAGATCTATGGTTGATATCTTGCACCAGTAGATATGACGAATACCATGGATTCATTCCCAATACTAGTGTAGTAATGACTTTGAGGGTTAGACGATGGAGATTGAGAGAATCCACCCACAAATCGACAGTTCTCGTCGAAGAGGATTTTGGAGCACGTCCCTTTCCCTATCTCCTATAACCTAAAACTCCCCGTGGTCCGGGGTCCAATTGAATTTTCTCCACCGAGATCTATGGTGGAGATCATTCCACTTCGAGATATAACTGCTCGGATTTATGGGCATCACCATAAATCTTAGGCTTGACAAGGTTCTCACACTCCACTGGCCTGCAACCAAATGTTGATAGGTGTCCCTTCCATGACACGATAGCTACCAATTTGGCACGGTGCATCATAATGATGTCACCCTTTCTCTCTCTCTCTCTCTCTTGGCCGTATCAGAGCTGAAGGTATGGAACCAGGGGTTGGAATCATGGTCCCCGAATATCAATTATTGGGACTTCCAATGGGATTGGAATTAGAGATCATTCAGGTTTCGGTGCTCCAGTGTCCTAAGTCATGGAACTCCCTCCTGAGATTTATGAATATCTCTGACTGAGATCTTTCAGCTGGTAGATCTGAAGGTTGATAAACCAAGGTGATGATACAAGGGCTCGATCCCAACAAGGCCCACACTCAAATCATTCGTGAATCAGGAGTTGAAAAATGTCACCCCAGTGACACCCTGGCTTCCACGTAGGAATAACATGTCATACTTGATATCACTCCCTCTCCCTCATGCTTATGATGATACATATTTAATAAAGGGTTGAGAACCCTACATGGGAACCTTGCCTATCGGGTACCGAGAAATGAGTGTCTTAATGAGGTTTTTCACTCAGAAGCTTCTGATATCCTGCGATTCGATACATCGATACACTAGTATTAACCCCCTCTTAAGCTTGGTTACGAATTCAATGGATTATATCTCTTGAACCGTCGATCTAACGACTCTTGATCAATCATCGTTTACGCAAGGATTTTCACCGAATAGACTAGTCCATCTCTTGGACGGTCCAGATTGGTACTTTTATCTAGATCAATGAATGTTGTTCCTCATTACTTTATGAGGTAAATTTCAAAAGTGAATAGCCTCTTGTTTGACGGATGAGATTGATTCCAACCCATGGATCGATTGTTGTTGAGTCTTGTCGGATTCAACAAGTGTTAAACCATTATGGCAGAGAGTATCCATGGTTTATCATCCTTCTCTGGACTCCTATGTAGATCATACAGTTAGTTCATCTACAGGTTATATCCATAACCATGCAATTCCATCAGTGGTACAAGCCTACATAATTTCATATTATTCCATGATGCAGACTTACCATTGATACCAAGAATTCATTTCTATTACACAGGCATCCATATTCATGAATACAATCACAAGCATAATTCATTTCTTTTACTCAATAACACAGAGCCATGGAATAATTATATTTTTTATAGGTTGTAACCAACCAATTGACTGTGGGTGTCCTCCTTTCCACCCAACTATAGGCTCAGAGTCATTCACTCTTATCATTGTAGCCACCCCCGTTCCATGCCAAGATACCACTAGGGAGTTCTGCACTCACTCGTGCGTTTTATCTTGCAACAATAGATATATTTTTCCTCGAGTCTTATACAAACCTCCCCTCTCTTTCTGTCTTCCCTCATGCATTTTATTCTACTCTCTCTCCCCTTGTGCATCCCCTGCACGTAAGTCCCTAGGAAGGTTCTCTACATGTCCCATTCCTTCTGTCAGAAGGAAACTCGTGGGTCCATCTGGGAATTCATAATATGGTACCCTATTGTACCTATAACTGAGAATTTCATTTATCCTAGCCATATTTCCCATACCTGTATTCATGGGGGGTGGTTAGTTGTTAAACCATTATCCCTTCCTCATTAACTGATTTTCCTTGAAATCAAATTAAAGAGAATTATCTGAATATTCCCAAATTTCATACCTCAGCAAAGAATATTGGGTTACCTAGTCAAGGCATAGTGAGCCCCATTTATAGGCTTCCTCACTCTCTCCTCTAGTGGTATCATGGCCAGTACTTTAAGGCTTCACCCCCACAGTCAGTTCTTGGCATCTATAATTAAATAATAATACATTTACAATATTTACATGCCATTGCATGGAAATCACCAGTACTAATTAATTACATATACTTAGGGTTTAGAGAGGGGGTGTTACAATCCCCTCCCCCTTCAAAGGAACTCCATCTGCAATGTTCTTTGCTTCTCAACAACACTTGTCATGTCTTATTCTTATAGTTGTCTCAACAAGGTTATTCCTCTTCTTGGTTTGGTCTTTTTTTGGATTCTTGGCATTTAACATATGCATACAACAATTTCAAACAATAAACATATTATTCACAATTTCATGAAAAACATTTTATTGTTGTTCAAACTCAATAGGAATTATTCACAAATCAACGCAAAAATTATCTGTGTAGTTCATGGATCCACATCCATGTGGTTGTCTCATTAACTAGACTCACTATTTTTATTGACATACCCATTGTGCGCATGATCCCAATAAACACTCTACAAGAGTCATCAAATTCTCTTCTTCCTTGCGGTCACTCACCCTCCAGACCTAGGCTCAAGCATCCCTGTCTCTACTATACAATCCCTTGAGTGATCCATCTTTCCTTGCCAAGGATTTCTCACACTATAAGAGTTTTAGATACTTCATCGATTCTTACAATCAAGGCGTACTTATTACTTTCTTTTCCAAAAGAATCCCTTCGACTTGCGTCACCACGACACATAATTCTATGGGGATCATGGCTTGTCACAAGATTCCCATGTCACTACAATATCCATTTCCATGCTTTTTATATTGATAGACATTATCTATCCTTCTATCATAGACATTTCATCTCACATGTATCACATACATTCAATAAATTATTTGTGAGATGATATTATCAATTTAATCGCAATTTTCATTTTCATATATGTTCCCTATAGGAGACAGATTCCATAAGTATGAGATTTTTCTTCTCATAATAATTTGGCTCTTTTACAATTAGTAGGAATTGGTATTCCTTATGGGCTTGCATTACTTCCATACCCAAGACCCTTCTTCCTGCAATTCAACTTCAATCAACCAAACAAATTTGTAGTTCTCATGCACATTATATTTTCATTGCACACTTGCAGTGATTTCCAAACAATTTTCAAAATTGTGCATACTAGTAATCATATCACTTTTATATATTCAATGGTAAAAACAAAATGAAATTTCAATTCCTTGTACATGCATCATTTCGTCATACCAAACTTTTCAAAATGCAATCAAATATTAAATAAAATTAATCAATGTGCCAATTTCCATGGCCACATTCACACACATTGCACCCTTGCATTGTTTTTAGATTATTGTATTTTATGTCAGGCACCTTTCCATGGTGTGTTGGTTTTTTATCCAACCTACCACCATATGGATTCTCTATCCACAAGCATTATTACAACAAAACTATTCTCTACCTTAAGTTGATCATGACCTCAAATCAACATACATTTTATGAACTTAAAATTTCATATGAATGCACTCAAGCATTCTTTCTTCACCAATAACTAGGGTTGCAATACTCATGGTCACCCAATTCCTTTCTTTACCATTGTTACAATTATGTTAAGATATTGGAAGATCCTTCTTCCATGATGGGCAATCCATTACCTTCCCTCTCATTTTCTCAATGCATTCAGTCAAGATGCTCCTCATGAGCACTATTGTTCTCTATCATTCTTGATTGGTTAAAGTATCCATGACACTTGGTTCATGAATTTTATTGTAAGGATCTCAATCATCCTCGGTTGTCGTAGGTTCTTCCCTCTGTCCTTCATGTTTCTTCTTCCTTAATCATTCCCTTCTTGGGTATCAATGGCATATAAAATCCACTCAAAATTACATGCATATCATCAAATAATAAAAACATTTCAGAATGAATCTCTTACCCAATCCCTTCATACCATATGCCACACTGATATGAAAATATTTATACTTGTATGGTTTCCAACACCTTTTCTGATATTACCTCATCATTGGTACTTCATGGGGACTCTCAAAGTCCCTTCATCAGTCTTTCAACAACCTTTTTGTATTTCTCCCATGCTTGAGAATTTACATCATTGGTAGTCGTCCTCCCCAACAACTCCAATATTTTCCTACACATGCATGCATTATCACAGTCACAATTATATTATTTATCATTTTAAATTAAAATGCATGTGTCATAAAATTTAATATGAGAAGAATGATTATGGATTTGTCTTCAACATATTCATAGGCACTCTACAACATTATTCCTCATTGTTTTTTTTTATGGGTGCAACCATCAACATTCCCTTGACAAACAATTACATACATCAGCATATCAATTTCTCATACCATAGAAATACATTAAACAACAAGAAAGAAGTTAAGGGACTCTTCCCTTTTTCCAACTCCTACATGGTCTAGAATTTTTCAACTTAACTGACCTATTCCCAAGGCCTCACCACCTTTGCAACAATGTGGTTTAACCATGATCATTTATTTAAACATATTCATAATTTTTTTCCAGCTACACTTTTTAAAGTTTACAACTCTGTTGAGCAATCAAAGTTTTAAAGTGAGAATAGTGTTCCTCCTTTTCTCATTTATTGTTTATGCAATTCATCCCCTTTGGGATATTTCCATCTTTGTGCCTTGATCAGTCTCAGTCAAGTTTGTCTTGACCTTTCCTAGATGTAACAATATACTGCAACAACATAATCACCTCACTATGAACCATTGCATTCTGCACCTTTCCCAAACAAAATCATATTGGTTATCATTCATTTGCATGTCTCCTTTGTATGCATTATATTTTTAAATGTAATCTAGGATTCTTACATCAAATAGACTGTGTATTCCATTGTCTAATTCTCAGCAGTCATTAAAATTATAACTATGTTCTCCAAATAGAGTTCTTATACAACTCCTCCACAGGGAACTTTCTCCACATGCAACTCTTTTTTTGTATATCTAATACTACTCGAAATGACCTCAACCTTGAGTCAGCCTCAGCTTTGTCATTTCATATTTTTACCTAACATTCCATAAGGAATTATCAACATGCATATTTATTATGCATTCAGATTTACATTCAAACATGTACCTTTATGTTATCAGCTTGCTTCCAAGTTGTGCTTTCATTCACTTACTAACATGCACTAGCATGTTGTGTGTGTCCAAAATGGGAACACTTCACAATTTCCACATTGCCTGTCAATTTAAATCATTTCACCCATGATTTGTTCACAATCATCTACATGCAATTTTGTTTTCAAAGGCATATTCATTTTTCCTTCTATCATAACAATAGAACATCCTTTCTCATTTACTCTTTCAAAATTCCATATTATCTCTTCCTGAGGAAAATGGAATACATCCTCTTCAAACTATTACTTAAACAAAATAGTTCAGACCCTCCTACTCAAGGCCAACCATGCATCTATGGCATTACTCAGATCTCACAAGTACACATATTTCCTCATAAACTACTTGATTAGGCAGTCATATCACGTCCTTATACACACACACACACACACACACACACACACTAAGTATATGCATCACTTGCACCTCTTTACATCATTCATTCACTTTCATTTAATATCATCCTATTTTGGTGAGGACCTACAGTCCTTTGTATGACCAGTCTCACAAATAAAATCATAATTATGTTTCCCTCTCTCATAGAAAAAACCAACATAAGTTACTCTTTCCCCATTGCTATAAAAGCATCCCAAAATTCAGAGAATACAAGTAGGTAGTTACAGAATTACCTAAGGCTGCAAAACAACCATTCTAACTTATCTGTATGCTTCAAACCATTCTTGGTCAATAGACCTTTATCGGGGAGATCCCTTCCTGGATTCACTTTCACTACTACTTGAGAATACTAATCCATACTTATATGGCTACCATCCATCTTTGGATGTCACTCTAGTCCATTGGTCATCTGGAATTCTCCAACACTTCCTTTACCAGAATTTATATTAGCCTTAATTCTCAAGGTTACACGCAACATCATTATCAACATTTATATTTGAAAACCAATTACAGGTTATCATAGGTATATTTKCATATCTCATACATGCAACCATTACCATATTAATTACAACATACCCTTGTGCACCAAGCATTTTACCCTTTCTCACAATGCATGTGTTCTTCAACTATCTCCCCTTTGCATTCACATGCATAAAAAAATATTCATGTATATCTTCTTAACACAGACATGAGCTCAAAATTGGCTCAAATGTTTAAGTTATTTCCCCTGTTTTATGAGGATTAGTAACAATCCAAAGCACTATTCTTTCTTTTGCTTAATTAGGTCATTCCAGTAGCAAGTTTTATTCATTCCAGGTCAAGTAAAATGACCTTACAAATTTACCATTAGTCCTCTGATCATGACGAGTTATACATACATACATGGTTTAATATTTTATTAAAGCAATAATTATTACTGCTAAGGATTCTATCAATCTATAAAAAAATTCTTTAACCACAAGGGATTTTCCTTAAGAGCCTTATCCCTCATATATATATATATATTTGTTATAGATCGATAGAATCCTTAGCAGTAATAATTATTTCTTTAATATATATATATATTAAAGCAATAATTATTACTGCTAAGGATTATATCAATCTATAACAAATTTCTTTAACCACAAGG
>SNQJ01S0011151.1:40627-63561 GCA_010110895.2 Picea sitchensis
TATATATATATATATATATATATATATAACCATTGTAATTATCAAGGTTCCATCAGCCCTCACTTACAGGCAACATTACAACTACTAGTTCATTCATTCCTTGAACTTGAGCAGTGTTTATCAAGATTCTGCCCTTTTTTCCATTCACATTTAGGTCTCATCCTTAATTGTTACTAATGTATTTCCACTACTATATGGATAGGCATCAATCCAACAAGTCTACCATTTAATCCTCCTGTTGTATTTATCATGTTAATATTTTGTTGTAAGAAAATTTAAAACAACAAAAGAGTTTCAGTATGTAGTCCTCCTCAAGGAGTTAATGCAAATAATAATAAATCCTTTTAAAGGTAGAAACACTTTTCAATGGGCTCATCTTAGCCTTTATATATCGGTCTTGTGACTGGTATTTCTGACCCATCTAAGCCCAGTGTTTTAGCCACCTCTGATACCACTTGTAACACACACAACCCCCTAAGTACCCCTTTAACAGATGGGGTATTAAATTTTCACTTTTCTTGAAACTATTCGAATCCCTTTAAAAATGATACCATTGTCTTCTGCTCACCAAGAGATTTCCAATGACTATGAGTTTTCTCCAAACAGAGATCTGAATCAAAATTTATTTCCCTTTGAAGTTTTTGGGCCATTCAGGGTCAAATTCCTCTGTACTTCCATGTGGCATCTACGTGGCTCCACATCACCCATATCATCTGGCATGGGATGAAATGACATAATACATTAGCATGGCACCTTCCATGCAAGTCATTGGGCATCGACCCATTAGGAACTCATACCTTTACACACCCAACCTTGTGTTACACATTCTTCCGAGATCAAATTTAAATAGATGTTGACACATGGCCATCGATCATTGGTTTGGTTACGCCAGTTGATGTCATATCGAGACATCATAACCTTGGATCCTAGGATATCAATACCTCGGCCTTTTTTCTATTTTCAAAGCCCCACAACTCCCGATACAAGATGATTTGGTGCCTCTGACACACGACGATATCTTATCATGCCATATGTCTTGACCATGGAATTACATGTGGCCAGCGTCACCTCATGACACGTGGCACACATTTTTCCCACATAGATCTTCCTAAAATTATAAAAACACTTGACACATGGCATGCTCACCATACGACACATGTACTTCTACATGGGTTGATGCATCATACACGTCATCTCAACACCCAAGGTTCACACAACAGGGCATTGATGCTTTTCCATTCCCTATTCGTTGGATGACATCATCCGACATCATCTCAGATATTTCAAGCATCGACCATCAATCATTTTCGTAAGGTATATTCCCCAAAATATCTCATTGGGAGAGATCTGAGATACCATTGGCATCTTGAGGCACGTGGCCCTATCTGGTCACACCACATGGCATGATATGTGGCACTCATTTTCCACCTAGAACATCGTCAAAATATATTGAATCTTCATGACACATGGAACCACTCACATTGCGACACATGGTGCCACCAACTCATCACGGGCATCGAAACCTCAGTGCCTTACCAGTATCTTGTAACTAAAAACTCTCAAGGTCTGTCGTCCGGGGATTATTAGGTAATTAATTACATTGATCCCCAATAATTGTAGGGTACTTAATTAGGTTAACCCCCAGGATTACAACTCTTGGCCTTTACCACAAGATATACAGTTGATATATTGTGCTAGTAGATATGACGGCTGCCATGTTTTCATTCCCAATCCCGGTATAGTAATAAATTTGAGGATTAGACAGTGGAAATTTATATCATCTACCCATAGATCGATGGTTCTCATCGAAGAGTATTTCTAACTGCATCCCTTTCCCTATCTCATGTAACCTAAAACTCCCGACAGTCTGAGTGTGATTGAATTTTCTCCATCGAGATCTATGTGGATATCATTCCACTCCCTGATCCAAGGACTCAGATTTATGGGGCTCACCATAGAGTTAGGATTGACGAGAGTCTCACACTCCACTCACCTGCAACCAGATGTTGACAGGTGTCCCTTCCATGACACCATGGTTTCCAAGTTGGCACGATGCATCATAATGATGTCACCCTCTCTCTCTCTCTTGGCCTTATCATAGTTGAAGGTATGGAACCAGGGGTTGGAACCCTGGTCCCCAGATATCGGGTATTTAAACTTCCAAGGGGTTTGGACTTAGAGACCATCTGAGGTTTGTTTCTCTGATGTTCTGAGACACATAAATCCCTCCTGAGATTTACAAATATCTATGACTGAGATCTCTCAGTTGGTATATTTGACGGTTGATAAACCAAGGTCATGATACAAGGGCTCGAGCCCAAAAAGTCCCACACTCAAATCATCCATGAATCAGGAGCTAAAAAGTGTCACCCCACTGACAACCTAGCTTCCACATAGGCATAACATGTCATACTTGACTTCACTCCCTCTCCCTCATACTTACATTGATACATATTTAATAAAGGGTTTGGAACCCTGCCCACTAGGTATCGTACAATGGATGTTGTGACAAGGTTTTTCACTTGGAAGCTTCCGATATCCCAAGAACCAATATGTCGATACACTATCGTGAACCCCCTCCTAATATTGGTTATGTATTCTATGGTTGAGATATCTTGACTCGTCGATTTGAAGGCTCTCAATCAATCGTCATTTACACAAGGATTTTCACCAATCGAACTAGTCCATATCCTGGATGGTCAAGATAGATACTTTTCCCTAGATAGATGTTTGTTGTTCCTAATTACTTTACGGGGTGAATTTGAAAGGTGATATCCAATGTTTGGATGACTAAGATTGATTCCAACCCATGGATTTATGGTTACTGAGTCTCGTTGGCTTCAACATGCATTAAATAATTATGGCAGATGGTTTATTGGCCTTCTCTGGCCTCCTATGTAGATCATACAGTTAGTTCATATACATGTTCTATCCATAACCATGTGAATCCATCGGTGGTACAAGCCTATATAATTTCATATTATTCCAGCATGCAAACTTACCATTGATATTAGGAATTCATTTCTATTACATAAGCATCCATATTCAAGAATACAATCACAAGCATAATTCACTTCTTTTACTCAATAACACAAAGCCATAAAATACTTATATGTTTTACACATTGTAACAAGCTAACTGAATGTGGTTGTTTTCCTTTCCACCCAATTGTAGGCTCATAGGCATTCACTCTTAGCACTTTGGCCACCCCTTTGCCAAGCCATGATACCACCAGGGAGTTCTACACTCACTCATGTGTTTTCTCTTGTAGCACTAGATCTCTTTTTCCTCGGGTCTTCTACATGCCTCCCCTCTCTTCATGTATTCCCTTGTTCATTCTAGTCTTCTCTCTCCCCTCGTGAATCCCCTGCACCTAAGTCCCTAGGAAGGTTCTCAACCTATCCCCTTCCTTCTGTCAAAAGGAAACCGATGGGTCAATGTGGGGTTGTAGATTATGGTACCCTATTGTACCTATGGCTGACAATTTCATCTGTCCTATCCATATTTCCTATACATGTATTCATGGGAAGTGGTTGGTTTTTCAACCACCATCCCTTCCTCATTAACTGATTTTTTTTTAAATCAGAATTAAGGGGAATATCTGAATATTCCCAAATTTCAAACCTCAGTAGAGAAGCTTGGGTTACCTAGTCAGGGCATAGTGAACCCCCTCTATAGGATTCCTCACTCTCTCCTCTAGTGATATCATGTCCAGTAATTTAAGGCTTCACCCCCACAACCAATTTTTGGCATCTATAATTAAATAATAATACATTTACAATATTTACATGCCACTGCATGGCAATCACTACTAGTGATTAATTACATATACTCATGGTTTAGAGAGTGGGTGTTACACTAGATTATAGCTAGACCAATTTCATTGGAACAAAACTAGATTCCAATTACAAATTGAGGTTATAATAAAATTAATGAGAAGTACCATTCAAGTTACAACTATTGCAAGGTGTGCCTCAAAACCCTCACACAAATTATTTTGTGTTTTTGTTTTCTCTATGCTTATGAACTAGATTGTAGCTAAATCAAATATATTAGAAGAAGAACAGCCATGTCATTTCCAAATTAGGGTCATAATATTTATTATAAGAAGTATTGTGGATTTTGTGACCATTTCAAGTTAAGGCCTCAAAACCCTAGTGGAACCAAAGAATGGAAATGTTGAAAAAAATTACGGAGGAAGAGATGGAAATGTTGAGAAATGTTAAGAGGAATGGAATTGAATGATGGTGAATTTGATCCAATAATGTAAAAATATTTAGAATCCATGTGAAAATATTAAAGAGGAAAGTGTCATATTTAGTATTGGCAACAAATACACAAGAGAAATGTGAACATAGTATGATTTAGAAGAAGCTTGTAAGGAATGGTATATGGACATAACATTTTTCAACTTCTCTTTGATGAAGATACTACTCCATATGAAATGAACATCATTACGAGAAGTCATGAACAAGTTATTTCTATAAATTTTCCGTTTGAATATTCTCTAGTGGCAATGTTTCCTCCAAATCCCCAACAACCTTGTTGTAACTATGCATATTATCTTTTATTATGGATGGTCCTAATATCTAGGTGGAACGATATTTATATCTGTATGACCTTGGGGAGAATACTAAAAAAATAACTTGTCCATTCATCAATTTCATGTGTCATCAGTGGGATATAGCATGTGTTCCTATACATGGAACCTGGGATTACAAACACACTTCTTGGACTAATTCATTCTCAACATTGATGGTAACAAAAGTACCTAGGACCTGGGTTTATGGATGCATTTATTGGATGAATTCATTCTTGGTATGGAGGGTGGAACCCATACATGGGAACCTCGCTTATGGATGTACATCATAGGTACAAGTGTTCAAGGAAAATATTTTTAGAGTAGGGTGGAATGGTGGGATCCCCCCATGTAATGGAGGCCAAAGGTCCCATTATAGTTAATGATGGGATACATATGGTCATATTTCAATCTAATTTGGACTATGTCCACCATGTTAGTTCCTATTATATAGGGTCCATTTGGTAGTTAGCATTTAATAAATGTAATATGGCCTAGTGTTAATATAAGGGGAACTAGTTGTTAGGGTTAAGGTTTGTTAGGTAACTGTAAATAAGAATGGAGTCCTCCTTGTGGATAATGTCAAGTAATTATTATTGTATTGAATCATTTCACATTTTGAGTTCGCCCCCTCGGAGAGGTGAACATGTGTTTCTCCTTTCATAAAACAATTATTCTATGGTGTTGCCCCATATTAAGAGTTTTGGATTTAATAAAGTATTGAAGCTTTCTTGGCATATCCTTGGATATATTATTTGTTATTCATATTTAGAACTAAGGATCATAACAACATTGGCCTATCTATTTGTAGTGCTCCATGATTCTACATAGCTATATATTAAGTGATATTATAGTAACTTGGAGAATGGATATCAGGAGCTTGGAGTTACTCGCATATTTTATTTAGAGTTAATTTACAATTTCATCTACAGTCCTTTGGATATTGTTGTATCTTTTTATATGTTATTTTTTGTCCTCCCTGAACCCTGGGAAAAAAATTCTATTAGGATGCCTTTTGGGTTGAATAATTTCCCTCTTTCTCCTTCCACCCTAGGATTCACTTTTCAAGACCCATAAAAAAATAAGGTGTCTGATTTTGCAAGGAAATTCTAGGATTCGATATAAAGGGGGTGAAATTATGTGTTCTTATTATCTTTGTTTTCTACTTCTACACTAAGTTTATATGAGTTGGAAAATTTGAATATGTGAATTCTCTAGGACTAGTATGATTGACCTCATCATGACTGAGGAGTCTTTCACTTCCATTGTGATTTATTCATCATTTCTTACTAACCATATTTTCCAAAGTGTAATTATAGCAACATGATTTTAGATAGAATCCACTTATGCTTAATAGGGCCTATGAATGTACTTTTTTAATGGTTAACAATGTATTCCCATGCAAAACGACAACCTATCTCAAGTAATTGAGTGCTTTGAGCTTCATGTAAGATATTTTGAGGTCAATACCTTGGGCTATTTTCCTTATCCAGGTGGATATCGGTGGCCACTTACCTATTCCAACTAGCTCAAAACAATCTTCTGGCAATTTACTATTTTTAGCAGTTTTCTGGTTCCTAAACTTCAGGGGCCATTTTGAGGGCTTAAATGAATTTTTTTCATGATCTGACACCTCAATGATTTCCATAGAATTTAATTGATCCCACAAAATGAATCTCCTCGTCGATACCTTTCCAACAAACTATCATGTTCCCTAAATGGAGATTGTATTCCAATGTTACGCCCCCAAGAAGTTGATACACCAAACTACCCAAAATGGTGTCCACAAAACTGTTGGCTTTTCATCTTCCGGGGTTAGGGTTTTGGATTTTATTTATGTTAAAAAATCCTTTGGAGCCTCATTGTAATAATCATCTTCTTGTGAATTTGATTAGCTATCACATCTCTTCTCAGAAATAATTTGCCACCATTCTAGCAAGTCTTTCACTCTATATTTCTATAGTTTTGTACATTTCGCTCATTAATATAAATTGTGTATTATTGTATCTCTGTGTTTATGGTTATATCTATGATAAATATATGTTGTATTATTGGATATCTAATATATCTCTGTATATTTCTTTATTATATCTGTGCTCTCATTTCATGCTGAAAATAATCCAAATCAATGGTATCATAGCAGGTTGTTGTTGATCGTTTTTTAGTGCATTTACCCGACGAGGTCCGAGTATAGAAAGTTGGGTCTCAAGATTGTCTCTCTTGAGGACAACCTCTCTACCATGCCCAATAAACCCTCCATGGCAGAAGAAAATAAAAACAACGAAGAAGAAGATTCTATTAATATGTTTCTTGAGCAAGCTCTCATGCGACAGAGAGACGAAAGGATGGAGATTTTTTCCCACATCCTTCAACTCTTGCCAATAACGGTATGAATGTCTTCATCAAGAGGCCATTTTAGAGGCACCTCTCCTTTCAAGGTATAGGTTAATTTTGATATTCCCGTATTTGAAGGTCAAATAGATGCATATGCTATAGAAAAATGGTTAAATATGTTAGAAGTTTATTTCTCTATTCATAATTTTTCCGACAGGGAAAATATCACCTTCACACTCCTTAAGGCTCTCCACCATGTCAAACATTGGTGGGAAACTTACTAGGAGAAAATTTCCACAGAGGATTCTAGAATATATGGGGATGAACCCACTTGGGATTTTTTTGTGAATATGGTCAAGGAACAATATTACCCTGTTGCTAACTATGACAACCAACACATGAGATGGACCATGCTATGTCAAGAGAGGGTCCAAGCAGTGTTGTATTTCACCAATATCTTCCATACCTTGCGCACCAAGTTGGGTATCAAATATTCTGAGTGGAATTTGATTATGAAATACCGTGGGGCTCTACATAAGTACATACAATCTTAAATAGATTTTTTGGACATCTCATAGTCGGGAGCTACCTATCGATATGTTGTCAAAATAGAGAAGAAATTTAGGCACCATAACAAAATAGAGTTCGATTCTGAAAATATGCAACAACCAAAGTATCATAAATAAGGCCCTAACAAACAACCTCACAAAAACTAGTCTAATCCATAAGAAAAGAAGGGTCACAGAAAGACGAAGAAGGACACTGGAAAGTGGTGCGATTTCCACAAAATCCCCTGGCACAACACCGATGAATGTCGCTCAAAACATTCATTGGTGTTTGATATCAAAGAAAAATATATGAACCCATATTCAGAATCCAATTCAAAAAATAATGGGGGAAGCCACATCATCAACGCAGACCCCATTACTATTGTCACGGCCGCAACAATTCAACCAGAAGAACCAACAGATGTTGAAGAGGGGGTGTGCCTCTTCCATTGACAGATGTGGGTGAAGGGTACCCCATTGCATTTCATTGTTGATAGCAAAATCCAGAAAAACCTCATCTCAACAGAGGTCGTCAAACAATTGGGATTATCGACAACACCACACCCGCAACCATACAACATCGGGTGGCTTCGCCAGGGATGAGATCTTCATGTCAGCCATAAGTGTCGATTTTCATATGATATCTATCCCTTCAAGGATGAGGCATTATGTGATGTTTCCTCACTATATGTCTGTGATTTTATTTTGGGCCAGCCATATATGTGGAAGCGCCATGTTATTTATGAGTCTCGACCCCCTAGTTTCATTATTACTCTTGGGGTTCATCTCTATAGGATACCAAAGGTAGTTCCAACTATTGTCCCACATAAAAAGTGTCGCAAGGTAGTATCTCATACTACAAAGTTCATCTTCTTCACAATCTATTCAAAAGGTGAACAGAAGGACATTGCAACCACTGCAGCCTCAGTCTAAGCACCTTGTATCCAATGGAAGTAGGTTGAAAAGACTGAAGCAAAGCAAAAATATTCATTCTAAACAAATTCATATCATGCATCCATAATGTTCACAAAGGTGTAACCCTTCCAACATCATGTTCTCAACAACCTTCCACAAGCCAAGCAATGCAACTTCTCTAACAAGGCAAGCAACTCACCAAGGTTTAGATTCAACAAATGCTTCCCCCTCTCCCCCAAGAACTCAACGCAATGGAGACCATTGATTCCTAAGGAGGGAGGATTGATACATCTGGATATCGGTGGCCACCCACCTATTCCAATTGTCTCAAAACAATCTTCTGGCAATTTACTATTTTTAGTAGTTTCCTGGTTCCTAAACTTCTAGGGCCATTTTGAGGGCCTAAATGATTTTTTTCGCGATCGCTCACCTCAATGATAGTTTAAGTCTCTTATTGAGCCCCAAAAATTAATCTCCTCATCGATACCTTTCCAACGAGCTATCATGCGTCCAAATGGATATTGTATGCCAAAGTTACGCCCCCGGGAAGTTGATACACCAAACTACCCAAAACAGAATCCACAAAACTATTGGCTTTTCATCTTCTAGAGTTAGGGTTTTGTATTTTATTTATGTTAAAAATGACTTTGGACCCTCATTTTTTTTATCTCCTCAAATAAATCAATTGAGATTTTTCATTTTAGGTGATAGGATGTCTTTTAAAAAGGTACTTTTTTAATTTTAAAAAAAGTTAATTTCTCAAAGCTTTACGCATGTAATAAAGTTTAAATAAAAGTTTGTTTAGGTTTTATTTGATCTAATTCAAATATCAGGTTTTGGTGGCTTAGATCAACATTTCAATTGTTCATTAGCCACAAAAAGCCTTAGCTTTCAGAAGCTTAAACAAAGGAATCCAGCGCCATTTTAGCCACCAAAATCGTAGAAGCGGGGAAATAGCCAACACGTCCTATCACACGTTTCAACCGTCGGGTTCAACGTTTTATGATTGTAATAAGCCGTCGGAAAGACTGCAGAAAGAACCATTCCGGACCGGAATCTAATCCCTATGTGCTTACATACCCTCCATTTATTACAGTTATCCACCATGACTGTTGCAAATCATCAACCGTTCCACTGCATCCCTTGTAATCAGTGCCACGTTCTAAAGCTCACTTTAGTTTTCTCATTTCTTTCACATCCGAGGCGACTTTCACTAATTCTACGTGGTGTAACTCTCCCCCAAAATATGCTCCTTCAATCACAGGTGTGCGAAAACATTGCGACAAATGAAGAAAGGAATGTCAACCCTGAGGAACGAGCTCAACGACATCAGTTGCCTGGAATCACATCCGGAGGTATGTCAAATGTTCAAGGATGCAGGGTGTTACAATTTTTGCCAAAAATTACAGAGTTCTCATGAACATGTAGCAGAGGCCTTTGCCCTCAATTTCGAGGGAAAGAAAGCAATCATTGGCCAGGATGAATTCGAGATAGATGAAGCCCTCATAGCTGAAGTGACAGAGCTTCCCATGACTAGAGAGAAACGATTTAAAACTACTGTTACTAACAATGTTGAATTCAGGACTTATTTAAAACCAGAACATAGGGGTTTGATATGGAAGAAAGATATTCTTGTATCTTTCCTTGAAGAGAAATGGCAGCAGTTATTAAGAGCCATAGTGGTTTATATAACTTGTGAAGGGCGATACAACAGGGTGATGATTTACCATTTTAAACTTATAAATCATTTGACTGGTAGAAACCCACTCAATCTTCCCTATTTCCTCCCCCTAAGTTTATCCAAGATGGCTCATCAAGTCAAAGACAAGCCTAATCAAGTTGCAGGTAGATTATCCCACCATAGTCTAATCAAACTTTTGGTTTGTGAGCTGTTGCAAAGAAGAGGTAAAGAGTGGAATTACTTCTTATTCTGGAATGATTTCCATACTAAGGTTCAGCCAGAGGGAAAAAAGAGTCCTCATTCCAAGAATTCTTCCACTCCCAGAAGTGGAAAGAGGAGGAGGAGAGCTATCTCTCCAGCCCCAATCAATCAACCCTCTCCTTCCTCTAAGCTTGGCAAAACTAGGAAGAAATTAAATTCAACAGTGAAGAAGAAAAGGCCAAAGAATCCCCAGTGAACAAAAACATTCTTAATCTTCCTTACATAGACTCGGAGGATGAAGAGCACCATATTGAAACAGGGTACAAGGATTCAGTTACCACAGGGTGTGAAAATTCTGTTTTTTGTGGATATATACATAGAAAGTTATGAGAACCTTCCATCACCTACACCTCAAGAAGAACAAGAACCACAAATTTCAAATGCCTCATCTAGAAAATGAGTGAAGCAAAGTAAATCAAAAGAAATAAAGAATCTTAAGAAGAAGCTATCCGAGCAAGAAGTGCTAGAAAGGGTAATAAAAACCAGGTATGAAACTCTGTCAAAAAACTTTGCTGAAAGCAACTCATCTTTGGAAAGATTAGCCCATGAAAGAATAAAGGAGAAGAAAAAGAGGGACAAGATTGTAAAAGACTACAACAGCTTATGGAGAGTATCTCAGGGTTTGAAGAAAAATGTCAAGGATTTGAGCAAAAAAGCTATGTCTTAAAAACACGGGGCTCAGACACATGATTCTCTTCAGACCATTGCAGAGGTGGCAGTTCAGTGCAATGAACCAGAGGCAGCCAATAACCCTACAAATTTCGAGCAAGATGCAAAAGCCTAAAAAGATCCATCCTAAGGCGTTTTTGAGCTAAGACAAGGGTATTTTTGAAATTTTTATCATCTCGAGTTTCGGTGTCTTAGGTGAACATATCGATTTTTCATTAGCCACCGAAAGCAAAACTTTCGGTAGCTAATCGACCCGAATTCTATCTACTCTAGCTATCGAAAGCACTGATAAGGCAGAAAGCTAATGTTTTTGCACAGGTCCAAGTTTTCCTTGTTCAAAAGCCTAAAAAATGGTTCCAATCTATGGAAGATAATTAATGACATCCTTATCAAGAGTTTGTTTTGGTTTTGGAGATGCTCTACAAGACATAAAGGTAAACAACGATTAGCTATTTTCAGGGATATAAGACTATTTGACTATCAAAAGGTGTCATGTTCGACTCCTCCTATATCACATGAGATCCAGTAGCCTCAGAAGGCTCACTACACCCACCAAATAATCTGAAGAACATAAAGATCAGTCGAGAATTTGAATTGATCTAGTTTATAGGATATTTATCTACTTTCTTGGGCCAGTTACTGATTTTCTATTTTTGGCAAAATTTGATCCAGTAATCTAGGATCTGGAAATTGTTTGTAAAAGGCTATAAAGCCAAGAATATTTGATGAACACATGGTTCGATTTTGAGTTCTATAATCTATTGTTATTGTAAAAAGACACTTTCTTTAATATATTAAGCCTACAAGCTTCTTTCATTTGTTATTGTCAGACTCTCCTTTATCTTTGTCTATGCATATGAGTTGAAAACATTCTTTTTTCTATGTTTAATGGTCCCATGGTAACTGTCATCTTACTTTTGACTGTTAAGCAAGAATCATAAGCATATTTGGCTAGTTTGTTGACCCATCATATATATTGCCTATGTATGTTCTAGTTAATTGATTGGTTTTCTTATCCATTTGATTTACAAACCTATCTGATAATAGCTCCTAAAGGCCTCGTATTGCATGAATATACATAGGCTGTCTTGAAGATACAATCCAGTGATTAAGATATTCATCTTGATCCAAACCCACACCCATTATTGAGAAAATAGTTACAAAAAGGTTAAGTTACCAGGCATCTCTAATGTACATCCTAGGAGAGTTTCCTGGAGTGATAACAAATTGGCATCGTTGTCGGTGAAAGGAGACTGAAGCTCATCTTCCCTAGGAGACGACAAGATCCAACTTTGATGATAGACAAAGTTTGGACACATTTTGGGTTGTAACCATCTATCTGGTGACTCCATTGGAATGAAGTGGCTCCGAGAAGGGCTCATACCAGGGCAAACCAAGAAAGACCATTGGAAACACTAGTTCCAGATCATGAGAAGATCATCAGAAGTGGAAAATCATTGCAAAGACAAACTTCCAGATCTGCAAGAGCATCTAATCCAGGTATTTCAAGAAACACTTCTTCTTTTGTATCTAGATAACCTCTTGTCGAATTCCCTTCTGCTGAAACTTCTAGTTCTTAGAAAATTGAGATTGTGTCAGAAAGCTTGAAGGGTGTTGAGCCTTCAATTTCCTCTGATGTTATATATTATATTTCTGAGCATGTTACTATATCCAATTTAATATAAGAAGTTATAGAATCCCTCCAAGAAAAGGACTCTTCCTCTTATTTCAATTCTTCACCAACTAAGCCTAGAGAGGGTGTTTTCCATACTCATACCAGTCTGCCCATTCTTGAAGATATTTTACAAGATCTTTCCTCTAAGGGTGAAGAAAACTTAGCCTTACTGCTCGGTCAGTTTTATAGAGCCTCTTATTTTCCACCTTATTCAGGAAATTTTGCCCAAGGTAGTCATCCTACCAGTGCTTCTCCTTCTTTTCTCAGTGAAGTCAGATAACCATTGTCTATAATCTCACCTATCCTATCTCAATCATCATCTTCAAAATATTCTTCCTCTGCATCAACCCCCAAGATTTCCATGGTTGTCCCTTTGACAAAAATGGAACAAATCTTAGACAATAGGTATTCCCCTCTTGTGTTGCCCAATCCCTTATCATCCATGCCGACAGGAGATTATCAAAAATATATGCCGAAGTTTACCGAATCCAAGGATTATACTGTTGAAGAACATATAGAAGCTTTATATGCTTATGCTGAGAACATTAACATTTCGGAGGAAGATGTTTGGACCAGAATTTTTGTGCAGAGCTTGGATGGCCAAGCCAGGAAGTGGTTCAAGGAACTGCCAACAAATTCAGTGGCAAGCATTGGGCAGTTAGACGAGGTATTTTTGAAACACTAGGGAGAAAGAAGAGATCTCTTGTATTATATTTCTGAATTTGGAAATCTAAGAAGAGAAAATGGGGACTCGGTCTCAAACTTCACAAAAATATTTAATAAAATGTCCGCCAAGATTCATGTGGAGATCAAGTCGAATGATGCATCAGCAAAGATCACTTACTCTTCTACCTTTGATCTAGAATTTTTCTTAATCCTTAGAGAAAGAAGATTATCCACACTTGCTTTAATGCAAGATGATGCTCTTGAGGTTGAATATAACATTATGGCATCTCAAAAACTTAAAGGAAAATTTGAGAGAAAGAAGTCATCTACTGATCCTCCTTTTTCTTCAAATACCAAAATGGAAAAGATGGCCAAGATGTTGGATAGCTTGACCTCAGAAATGTCAAAACTGAAAATTCAGAGTCAGTAGCCAGCAAGAAGTAAAGAGCCTAATGCTTATGCTCCCAGGAATCCCAATTCATTTCCTTACAGAAGGATCAACCAACAGTTCCAGATCCTTCAGAGAGATAAGAATGCAGTTGATGACCAAAGAATCAGGGCCCCCTTCCAAAATGCAATGCTAGAAGAAGAACAGGATCTATATCATGACGAAGTTGAAGAAGAAGATGACATTAATTGCTTTGGAGATGAAAATGATTCCTCCTTTTTGACACAAGTAGATTATGAGGAAGCCCAGATAGACGAGCAGATTCATGAGGCAAGCATTGAACAATCTTTTTATCATACATATGATCAGTCAGGTTACAATTTAAGATCTAAGCCTACTTCTCCAAATCCATTGCTTGTTTCTCCCGGGAAAAAGAAAGAGGTTTCTGCCAAGAATCCTGGTGCTCCTGTAAAGTAGCCCTCCACTCCTACAAAACAGAAACAGAAGCAATTGCATCACCAAGCAAAAGAACAAGTCACCCTCAGAGATCCTCCTAATGAGGTAAAACCTTCTGATAGATTATCATACTCTTTTAATTTCGAATTAGAAATTTTGAAAGTAAAAATACCTATGCCATTGACTGAACTTATGAAGAATGACATTTTCAAGTCTGTTGTCCTGAAGTCCCTTCAACCAAAGACTCCTCCAGCTGCTGATTACGTAAACCTTCAATATAACAAGCCCACAGTGAATATAGGACCTATGGTAGAAGACCGAGATGACTCCTGTCCATCCTTCTACGTATCCCTAAATATCCATGACAAGATCCTTCATAACTGCTTGCTTGACTCGGGAGCATCACACAATCTTATGCCTAAAGTAGTGATGGATGAACTTGGGTTGGACATCACAAAACCTTATCATGATCTTAGTGAGGGTGACTAAAAGTATTTGGATACGCGGATCTTATCATACAGCAAGTGAATATCACTTTCCAAGCAAAACATGTCAGATTGAAAGCCTATAGGGATGAGGTATGGAAAATCAGGGACTCTTTATCCATTTTTGACATTTCTTATGTACCCAGAGCTATGAATCATCTTTTTGATTCCCTTGTTGTCTCAGCTAGTATGTTTATTCCTCCCATGCCTCCGAGACTAAATTAAGAAATCCAAGTCAAATATAGACCATCCCTGCCCGACAATATTAAATATTGGAAAGTTTTTGAAGATGCTAATGAGCTTAGTAGATTTCTCCAAGGGGTAGATGAATTTTCTGATCTGCATATTGACCAGAAAAATCAAAATGTAGAGGAATCCAAGAAGCTTAAGCTAAAAAGAAAAATGGGTCAACATGGTATCGTTCAGCTGCCCAACAATTATATACCTTGGGGTTTGGTGCCTCTTGAGAAGCTTTTCGATCATAAAGAGGTCCCCTACAAACATGATAAGAAGGAGAAATATCCTGTTGTCCATGAGCACATTATAGGAAGCCAAAATCATCCTAAATCCATAAATTTGTCTGTTGAATTAACCGTTGATCAGAGGTCTGAATATTGCATCATTATGAAGGAATGCGCTGATGTTTTTTCCTAGAAATACAGTGACCTGAAAACTTATGATCCTGAGATCATTCAACATAAGATTCCCCTTGAGAAATACACCATCCCTTTCAAGAAGAAACTGAGACCTATTAGTCCTCTCCTATTTCCTGTAATTGAAAACGAAATAAAAAAGCTCCTTGATGCCAAAATTATAATTCCTTTAAGATACTCTAAATGGATTGCAAATCTAGTAATAGTGAGAAAGAAAAATGGTGAGATCAGGTTATGTGTTGACTTTAGAAACCTAAATAAATGCTCAAATAAAGACAAYTKTCCCCTACCCAAGATGGAACATTTGCTGCAAAGAATTTCAGGGGCCACTGTCATGTCTTTCCTAGATGGCTTCTGAGTCTATAACCATATTTTTGTACATCCTGATGACCAAGAAAAAACTACCTTTACTACTCCTTGGGGTACCTTCATGTACGCCAAGATGCCAGTCGGGCTAATGAATGTCGGGGCCACTTTTCAGAGGGCCATGGACATATCTTTTGTCGGAGAAAAGGCCAAGTTTGTCCTCATCTATCTTGATGATATCACAGTTTGTTCTAGCATTCATGAAGAGCATTTGCAGCATCTAAAAAGAGTATTTTTGAAATGCAGACAGTTTGGGATTTCATTGAACCCCAAAAAAACTCAATTTGCTCTCAAGAAGGGCAAGCTCCTAGGCCACATCGTTTCAGTAGAAGGTGTGAAAATTGATCCAGCTCGGGTGGAAGCAATTTAGAGGTTGTCCATACCAAGGTCAAAGAAGGATATCCAATATCTACTCAGTAAGATAAATTTTGTCAAAAGATTTATTCCAAATTTCATTGAGTTAGTGAAACACATAACCTCTATGCTAAAAAAGGGATCCGAGATGAAGTGGAAAGACAATGCAAGAAGTTCATTTCAGGATATCAAACAGGCTATCATGGAATCCCCCACTCTAATCAGTCTGGATTACACCAAGAAATTCTATATTTTCTCCTTTGCTTCCTATGACATGGTGGCAACAGTCTTGTTACAAAAAGATGATGAAAGTCTTGATCACCCGGTGGCCTTTTTCAGCAAAGGACTCAGAGACGTTGAACTAAGGTATGATCCTATAGAAAAACAAGATTATGCTCTCATTAAGTCGTTAAAAGATTTCATAATTTATATCCTCCATGCAAAGATTGTCGTCTATGTTCCTTCAGCCTCTGTGAACGATGGCTTGACTCAGCCTAATATTGATGGAAAGAGAGCTAAATGAATCGCAAAGATAATCGAGTTTGACATAGAAGTGAAGCCCACTAAGTTGGTAAAAGGCCAAGGCCTTTCCAAGCTTTTGACAGAAGAGAACTGTGATCTTTTGGACATAAATTTCATTAAGGAAAGTTCAGCAAGTTTGCAGATAGGGGTAGCAATGGAAGGACAACATAACAACCAACAGATGGTCGAGAATTTGTTTTCATGTGAGTGGTATTCAGATATTATTCATTTTTTATAGAAGTTGGAGGTTCCTCCTAAACTTAGCATGACTCAAGCCTGAGCCCTTAAGCTCAGAGAAATTAAATTTTTCATTTATAATAATCTTTTGTATTGGAAATATCATGTTGGTTTACTACTAAGATGTTTAGACAAAGAAGAGTCAATTGAAGTCATACATCAGTTTCATTCAAGTATTTGTGTAGGCCATCATTACTGGGAGACCATAGCTCATAATATTTTAAGGGATGGGTATTATTGGCCTTTTCTTTTTTCAGATGTGTGCACCTTTTTGAAATCTTGTGATAAGTGTCAAAGATTCACAGGAAAACAACAACTAAAATCTCTACCCCTAAAACCTATTGTAGTGAATGGTCATTTTCAGTTGTGGGGTTTAGATTTCATAGGCAAGATTAATCCTTCATCTAGTGGTCATCATAAATGGATCTTGGTAGCCACTAACTATTTTACAAAATGGATAGAGGCAATCCCCACTAGAAATGCCACTCATCAGGTCGTCATGAAATTTCTCTATGAGAACATCCTGAGCAGATTTGGTTGCCCAAAGAGGCTAGTGACAGATAATGAAACAACTTTCAAAGCTGATGCATTGGTTGACATGTGTAATTCAACAGGAATTCAATTGGTACACTCTACTCCCTACTACCCTCAAGGTAATGGCCTTGCCAAGTCGTCTAATAAGAATCTAATTAGAATCATCAGAAATCTGTTGGAGGAGAATAAAAAGAGTTTGGATTCTAAACTAAATTTTTCTCTTTGGGAAGATAGAGTAACTAACAAGAAATCCATAGGAACTTCTCCCTTCAAACTGGTTTATGGCACTGATGTCATTTTCCCTATTCAATGAGTTTTACCAGTGGTTAAGTTTTTTCAGGAGGAACAAACTGAATCAAATGATATGATAAGAAGAATGCTTGACTTGGTAGAATTGTAGTAGGTTAGAGAACAACTGGTGGATAAATCAGAGGCTCATCAAAAGAGGATCAAGGACACTTTTGACAGAAAGGAAAAAGTGGATGATTTTCAGGTTGGTGACTGGGTTCTGAAATGGGACGCCCTCAGACAAGATAAAGGCAAGCACGACAATTTTAACTCTTTGTGGACTGGTCCTTTCATGATAACTCAAGTACAGCACAACAAAACCTTCATTCTACAAAGTCCGGAAGGTGAAGAAATGTTTGGTGGCCTAGTCAATGGGCGTTTTCTAAAACTCTATTTTATCTAAGGCTTTGAAGCCTTGTCATTGTAATTTTTATTTTTCATCTTTTGTTTTTACAGAATAACTCCATGCCCAATGGAAACACTAGTAGATAGGTTTGAATTTTTGTTTTTTAGGAAAGGCATTGGTTATGTGGTTATTGAAACCTCACAGGGAGGCTTTCACCCCCAATAGGAGCCAGTGTTATCTCCTCAAATAAATCAATTGATATTTTACATTTTAGGTGATAGGATGTCTTTTAAAAAGGTACTTTTTAATTTTTTTAAAAAGTTCATTTCTCAAAGCTTTACACATGTAATAAAGTTTAAATAAAAGTTTGTTTAGTTTTTATTTGATCTAATTCAAATCTCAAGTTTCGGTGGCTTAGGCGAACATTTCGATTGTTCATTAGCCACCGAAAGCCTTAGCTTTCAGAAGCTTAAACAAAGGAATCCAGGGCCATTTTAGCCACTGAAATCGTAGAAGCAGGGAAAGAGCCAACACGTCCTATCACACGTTTCAACCATTGGGTTCAACGTTTTATGATTGCAATAAGCCACCGAAAAGATTGGAGAAAGAACCGTTCACGACCGGAAGTTGATCCCTCTGTGATATAAGCGAATCTTTCCAGATCATTATATCATTAAGACATGTGCTTACGTACCCTCCATTTATTACAACTATCCACCATGACTACTGCAAATCATAAACCTTTATGCCGCATCCCTTGTAATCAGTGCCACGTTCTAAATATCACTTCAGTTTTCTCATTTCTTTCACAGCCGAGCCGACTTTCGCTAATTCTATGTGGTGTAACTCTCCCCCGAAATATGCTCCTTCGATCATAGGTGTGCGAAAACATTGTGGAAAATGAAGAAAGGAACGTCAACCCTGAGGAAGGTGATCAACAACATCAGTTACCTGGAATCACACCCGGAGGTATGTCAAATGTTCAAGGATACAGGCTGTTACAATTTTTGCAAAAAATTACAGAGTTCTCATCAGCAGGTCGTAGAGGCCTTTTCCCTCAATTTCGAGGGAAAGAAAGCAAGCATCGACCAATATGAATTCAAGATAGATGAAGCCCTAATATCTGAAGTGACAGAGCTTCCCATGACTAGAGAGAAATGGTTTAAAACTATTGTTACAAAGAATGTTGAATTCAAGACTTATTTAAAACCAGAACATAGGGGTTTGATATGGAAGAAAGATATTCCTATATCTTTCCTTGAAGAGAAATGGCAACAGTTATTAAAAGCCATAATGGTTTATATAACTTGTGAAGGGTGATACAACAGGGTGATGATTTACCATTTTAAACTTATAAATCATTTGACTGGTAGAAACCCACTCAATCTGCCCTATTTCCTCCACCGAAGTTTATCCAAGATGGCTCATCAAGTCAAAGCCAATCCTAATCAAGTTGCAGGTAGATTATCCCACCATAGTCTAATCAAAATTTTGGTTTGTGAGTTGTTGCAAAGAAGAGGTAAAGAGTGGAATTACTTCTTATTTTGGAATGATTTCCAGACTGAGGTTCAGCCAGAGGGAAAAAAGAGTCCTCATTCCAAGAAGTCTTCCACTCCAAGAAGTGGAAAGAGGAGGAGGAGAGCTATCTCTCCAGCCCCAGGCAATCAACCCTCTCCTTCCTCTAAGCTTGGAAAAATTAAGAAGAAATTAAATTTCAATAGTGAAGAAGAAAAGACCAAAGAATCCCCAGTGAACAAAAACATTCTTAATCTTCCTTACACAGACTCGGAGGATGAAGAGCACCAGATTGAAACAGGGTACGAGGATTCAGTTACCATAGGGCGTGAAAATTATGTTTTTGTGGATATATACACAACAAGTTATGAGAACCTTCCATCACCTACACCTCAAGAAGAACAAGAACCACAAATTGCAGATGCCTCATCTAGCAAATGAGTGAAGCAAATTAAATCAAAAGAAATCAAGAAGCTTAAGAAGAAGCTAGTCGAGCAAGAAGTGCTAGAAAGGGTAATAAAAACCAGGTATGAAACTCTGTCAAAAAAATTTGCAGAAAGAAACTCATCTTTGGAAAGATTAGCCCGTGAAAACATAAAGGAGAAGAAAAAGAAGGACAAGATTGTAAAAAACTACAATAGATTATGGAGATTATCTCAGGGTTTGAAGAAAAAGGTCAGGGCTTTGAGGAAAAAAACTATGTCTTCAAAACACCAGGCTCAGACACATGCTTCTCTTGAGACCCTTGTAGAGGTGGCAGTTCAGTGCAATGAACCAGAGGCAGCCAGTAACCCTACAAATTTCGAGCAAAATGCAAAAGACTAAAAAGATTCGTCCTAAGGCGTTTTTTGAGTTAAGACAGGGGTATTTTTGAAATTTTGATAATCTCAGGTTTCGGTGGCTTAGGCGAACATATCAATTGTTCATTAGCCACTGAAAGAAAAACTTTCGGTAGCTAATCAGCCTGAATTCTATCTACTCTAGCTACCGAAAGAACTGATAAGGCAGAAATCTAATGTTTTTTCACAGGTCCAAGTTTTCCTTGTTCAAAAGCCTCAAAAATTGTTCCAATCTATGGAGGATAATTGATGACATCCTTATCAAGAGTTTGTTTTGGTTTTGGAGATGCTCTACAAGACAGAAAGGTAAACAATGATTAGCTATTTTCAAGGATATAAGATTGTTTGACTGTCAACGTGTGTCATGTTTGACTCCTCCTATATCACATGAGATCCAACAGCCTCGAAAGGCTCACTACACCTGCCAAAGAATCTGAAGAACATAAAGATCAGTCGAGAATTTGAATTGATCTAGTTTAGAGGATCTTTATCTACTTTCTTGGGCTAGTTACTGATTTTCTATTTTTGACAAAATTCGATCCAGTAATCTAGGATCTGGAAACTGTTTGTAAAAGGATATAAGAACATTTGATGAACACATGGTTCGATTTTGAGTTCTATAATCTACTGTTATTGTAAAAAGACACTTTCTTTAATATATTAAGCCTGCAAGATTCTTTCATTTGTTATTATCAGACTCTCCTTCATCTTTGTCTATGCATATGAGTTGAAATCATTCTTTTGTCTATGTTTAATGGTCCCATGGCAACTGTCATCTTACTTTTGATTGTTAAGAAAGAATCATAAGCATCTTTGGCTAGTTTGTTGACCCATCATATATATTTCCTATGTATGTTCTGGTTAACTGATTGGTTTTCTTATCCATTTGATTTACAAACCTATCTGACAATAGCTTCTGAAGGCCTTGTATTGCATGAATATAGCTAGACTGTCTTGAAGATACAATCGAGTGATTAAGATATTCATCTTGATCCAAACCCAGACCCATTGTTGAGAAAATAGTTACAAAAAGGTTAAGTTACCAGGCATCTCTAATATACATCCTAGGAGAGTTTCCTGGAGTGATAACAATTGTAACAATCATCTTCTTGCAGATGTGAGTATCCATCACATCTCTTCTCAAAGACAATATGCCACCATTCTAGCGAGTCTTTCACTCTGTATTTCTATAGTTTTGTACATTTCGCTCATTAATAGAAATTGTGTATTATTGTATCTATGTGTTTATTGTTATATCTATGATAAATATATATTATATTATTGGATGTCTGATATATCTATGTACATTTATTTATTATATCTCCGCTCTCATTTCGTTCCAAAAATAATCTGGATCATTTCCTTTGTTGCATGCCTCACTCAATGTCTCTATAGGGACTGGTGTTGTGCATCGATGGGCTTACACTAGCTACCCTCTATGAAATGTGAGGAAGTTCCTAGGGGTTTCCCTGTGAGGTTTTCCTTGGAAAAAATAAAAAAATTCCCATGTCACATGACCATAAAAGAGTGGGGCATGTTCAATAACATTTATCAAAACCACGCTTATTTAGAATAATTGCATTCCAAAAATCAATGAGATATGATTCCAACACTCTAGAGGTAAAGATTGATTTATAATGGCTTGACATCACTTATTTTTAAATGTTATTAGTTATCTATACTTTACCATGGCCAAGAAGCTAGGGAATTATGTTTATTTTATGAATGGATTTTGTCATCCAAATCCTTTAATGTCAAGTTTATGAAATTCTTTAGTTTCCCACAACTTATTATACCCTTCATGAGTTTATAATATCACTTCATGTTTCACCCTATATACATTTTTGGTTTTATTCATCTTACATGGGAGCTCCTTGGAAATTTTCTTATGTGGTTGTACTTATTTCATGAGTTTTTTAAAAATGCAAGATAGTCTTATCCTTTCTTCACATTCTTCCATAGATGTAGGAAAAGAATCCTCCCAAAAAAATAAACCATTAAGGTGGACATTTAATTTATGTTAATATATGATTTGAGATTTCTCAATTCCTATTGGTTTCTCAGGAGGGGTTTCTGAAGACCACTTTAAATTATGCTAATTTACGATTTGAAATTGTTCAAATCCTATTGATTTTCCTACATTGTTTCTCAATTGTTTTCCTTTCACATGTTGATGTACTTACTATTTCTCAAGAACCGAGGAAGGTGATCCCTAATAAACGAGAATTTTATCTTGATTGTTTTCCATTGAGAGAATTGTGAGTAGGTTTCCCCTCATTATCAATAACTCTTCTTCAATCCTATAGAAAATGATATTTTTAAAATCAAATATATTTCTATGAGTCTAAAATTCCTAAACTTTTATTTTTTAAATTAAATATCTTTGTACAAGTCTAAAATTCATAAGGTGATCCGTAATAAGCGAGAATTATATCTTGATTGTTTTCCATGGAAAGGATTGTGAGTAGGTGTAGACATTTGAATCTGTTAAGACCAAAACGAAAACCTCGTGAGGATATTAACCCCCTTGTGTTTTTATAGAGGTGGTACTCCTCTGTAAATTATTCAAAATATTTTCTTTGAAATATATATATATATATATATATATATATATATATATATA
>SNQJ01S0011151.1:63611-77804 GCA_010110895.2 Picea sitchensis
TATCGATCAACAAAATTTTAAATGGAATAAAATATAATAGTTCCTCATAAATGGACCAAGAACCTTAAACATTACATTTGCTAGAAAATGAATAAATTGCAGAAAATAACAGAAATTCTCACATCCATCGTAGTTTTAGGTATTTCTAATCACATTCAAAATAAAAAGGGAAAATGATCCAACGCACAAGAGAACTTTGAAAGAGTATAACTTATTAATATAAAAAATAAGAGTTTTATAAGTTAAATTCAAATATATTATACTCAAAACTCGGAGTTACAAGACTTAATCAAAATTAACTCTGAAATAGTTCTTTAGAATTTCTAAAAAATGTATAAGTATTTTACAATCTTAGAAAATTAAAGGCATTCGTTCATGAATGAAATAGGATTGGGGCTCATGTGGACTATTAAATACATATGAGAAATATGAATTAGAAGATATAGAACTAGAATAGGGAACGAACAACAAAATATGGACATAAGACAAAGGGAAGATATCAAAATTCAGTTATATTCTTCTAGCAAAAGAATAAATAAAAATGGATGAATTCTGAAAAGGAAGGAAAAAAATGTGATCAGTATAGACTTACTATTATGGAATCTCTCTCTTTACTTTGGTGTTGTTGATCTCCTTTTATCCTCCTTGCTGATGGTTTTTGGACTGGTACTAACTATCACTTCTTGATTTTCCTCGGTAATCTTGATTAGCAATTTTCTAAACCATTCTTATATGTAATCCTTCATTAGATCCATGTTTAATTTTAACATCAAATAACTAACCTTGTAAATCTCTTAAGTCATGTGAAATATTGTGAATTGACTCTTCGATATCTTGATTTTTGTTTGCATAATCTACAAGCCGTTTTTCAATTTCTCTTTCATCATATTCAATTATACTATTGAAATTTTCAGCTGAAATTCTTTTCAACATGTTCACTTGTTCTTCAAATTGTTGCCTCGTCATAAATATATAATTAATAATTAATATCGAGTCTTGTACTTCTTCGGTGTTTCCTGCTAAGTCTATCTCGGTCATTTTTCTGAATAATTTTTCCTTTTTATTTACAATTTCATTGCAATTATCCATAATATCCTTCAAATTACTGATCTTTTTGATCCATAATTCTTTCAATTGTTTCATTCTAGCCGAAGAGGGAAAGTCTTACTCCCTTCTTTTGAGCTCAGTCATGTTGGAAACTTTGATTGCAAACTGTATAACGACATCTTTATAAGACCCTTCCTCATTTTTATAATCTTCTTGAAGGAATTCATTATAATCATTTAATCGAGATCCAAAAGGAATAATATTACATGATACATACCACGCCTCCATGATAAGTGACATTCTTCTTTTTATATTTTCCTCAACAAAATTTATGACATCCATTAACAAAATTGATGATCCCTTCAACATCAAATCAGGTGTTCCCAGCTTCACAATGGCTAATGGGATTGCAAGAATAGGGGGGAGGCATCAAGGTGGATTCCAGTTCTCTGAATGTTTCTTTTAATTTGGCAATCTGTGCTTCCAAGTCATCAATTGAAACATCCAAAGCATCACCAGTTACCTTGTGTATTTTTTAAAATTGAGATGTAGGAAACTTACTAAGTTCATATTTGGAACGATATTTTCATTTTTTATTTCTCTAATTTGTTCCTTCAAATACTAACTTTCTGGATTTTTTGTCAAATAGTGTTTTTTTTATAGTAAATGATTTATCTTTTGAAAAATATTCTTCTTGTGCGGCGATTTCAACTGCAATTTGTTGGGTTTCTTGTAACACTTGTTCTTCATCAAGGAAATATATATTTTCAATATCAACTTCAAGATCCATATACTCAAGAGATAAGTTATTTGTATCATTTTCAAATATGTGTTGCTCTGCTTCTTCTTGCGGGGAAACCTTTTTGTTCTTTGTTACTTGAATTTTGTGGGGATTTTCCATTTTTCCTTAAGGAGTATTTTTATCACCTCCTACACTTGAATTGTTGTTTGAAACCCTTTTCTAGTGAGCTGTTGTTTTAACATTGTAATTAGGTAGGCTATTTTTCTGTGAAACTACTGGAGATTGAACACTTTTTTCATTTGAACCCTTACCTTTTTGTTTATGTTGTTCTATAGTGCTTATTACAGTTTCAATATCATCAATAGGTTGCACTAGAGTATCTTGAGTACTACCCTCTTCTTCTCCAAATATAATTTTTTTGGTAAACGCATTATTGAATCCTACTAACTGCATGTGGTCAACAAAAATATGATTTGGGTTGAACCCCATGATTTTTTCTACATATTTCAAATTCAAATGATCGAAACGGGTTGAGGATTCATCAATTCTGGTTATATTTTTTAACATAATTTCCCTGATTTTCCACGGCAATAAGATAAATTACCTTTTTCTCTTCTCATGAAAAAAGTAAAGCCAAAATCCATATTGCCTAGAAACTTATGTGATAAACATTTTATATGAAATGTGGTAAGGAAGAAAACATGACTTTCTTAGGAGAAAAATATTCTAATGACATTATAACTTTTCCTCTTCTCCAGGGTACCCTTACTATTTAGAAAAGTTGATGCCTCTGATGAAAACCTGGATGTGTTATCTACAAAGAGAAGTTTCTTGGAAATTATAACAAAATCATTATGTGCTTCATAAAATTAAATAGAGGTCTTTTGTCTCCAAAGACCTTGGTACCAAACAATTACAGGGCCGATTTTACAGTCTACCCTCTTTCCAATTGTTAATCCCTTGAAAATATGGCATTATGTAATTTCGAATATTAAATATGAAGCCTTGAATAATTTCTTTTATTTCTTGAAATTTGAAAAATGGGAAGCAATTTTGATAGAGATAATCTTTCCCCAGTCAAATATCAATCTTTCATGAACTATAAAATGGAAAATGTATAGAGACAATCGGGACATGGTTGTCATATTTTCTTGACTAGTGACTTTAGTGAATAGCCATGCAATTTCTCGATAAGGGTTTTTCAAAGAACTAAGTTGAATCCTTGTTATGTCAACAACAATTGTCGCAGGGTCTTCAAGATATTCTTGCAGAAGGTTGAGTCCATTATTTATTTTCTTGAGAAAATCCCTCGCTTCTTTTCCTTTAAAGGTAAGAGTCGGCTCTAGTAATTTTAGCATATTCCTGAAAATGATTGGTGCTAATGAAATAGAAGATTCGCCTTGGATTTGAATGGCTCTTTGTTTTGAAATATACTTATCAACACACCATGTGACGACTTATTTACAATCGAATACTTCTGGTACGCATCTACCAAGAGAAATTCCTGATGTCCATACTGTATTTTCATTTCTTTGAAATAAAGACAATGTAGAGTAGTACCGATAGGATCTCGACCACTTGAAATTGTGATCTTCCTATTCATAAATGTTCATTGTATCCCCACATAATTGTTTCCTTCCTACAACCATGAAGTTGGTGGACTGTTTGTGTAATTACTTAGAAGATAATCGTAGAAATGAGGCCCTTTCTAGATAATAATTATTTAATCTATTCCTGGTAATAAAGAACTTAATGCAAATTGAATGAAAATATCTCGAGATTTCTGCCATTAATAATGGATTTTTTTTAATTTGCACGATGATTGTATTCGATAGTACCAACATTTAATGTATCTCGATAAAAGTACCAAGACAAAAATCGTGTTATACGGAGGGAGTGGATATGAAAGAAAAGTTGAAGTGAACCCGTGAATCCGCCAATCCGTGAGTCTTTCCAACCCGCAAGCCTCCCGTGAAGAGAAAGAAAATGCCTAAGTGTTGTGTGGGAAGAAAAAAAGGTCAGAAAATGGTTAAGTATCATTGTCGGTCGGGATTGTAAGTTAAATGGAGATGAAAGACTCAGGGACCCGTGAACCTACGGTGATAAAAACGGGAAAATTTCTAAGTATGGTGATGAAAAAGATAAGCTATACTTTACAAATGAGAAAAAACAAGAAAAATTTCTAAGTATGGAGAAGAAATAGGGCAAATAAAATATAGGGGTCAATAATAGGTTTCTCCTCACTGTTAAGAATTATTCTTCAATCCTACAAAAACTTATATTTTTTAAATTAAATATCTTTTTACCGGTCTTAAATTCTTAAAATTAGGCTTCACAGTATTTTTTCAGACATCACAATATTCAATAAGTTTGCACCCTAATACTTAATCTCTTTTACACTTAAGAAAGAACAATGACCAAGGTGATATTTTTTTGTTCAATTTTTTCATCCACTTCAAAAAATATATTAAAACCTTGATGATTCACCAACTCAAATATTCATAGAGCATAAATGTATGGAGATAGGAGAGGACAATTTCAATAAACATCATTCTTTCATAAATATTGAGACACTTTACACCCCAATTTGAAATTCTTCTTTTGTTTGTTCCTACATGGGTTGCCCATCTTGAATACTTAATCATCTTTAGGACAAATGTTAGGATATTTAGACACTTAGGAGTTAGTTAAGATCAACTTAGTCTAATGTGTCATTAGGTGAAAGTGTGGATCTTTAGTATTCATTAATATGCATTTGTAGTTAGTTAATACAACGGTCATGATATGTTCCCGACATAGAGTGAATTGACAGATCATATTCTCCTCGATCTTAATAACTACAATGATCCATGGCTTAGCACACGATTGGTCCATAATCTCTATTTAAATAGCATGGAGGGTCATTTGTCGACGATCGATTGTGATAAAATATCTTCATGTAAATCTCTTTGTAATGTTTTTCTTTTGCATTAATAAATTGCTCCATGTGGCCACTTTAGCTACGGTCGTGGATGTTTTCCTGTATAGACTTTACCACATGAAAACATCGGTGTGTTGATATTTGATATGGTTGTGTGAGTGGTTACTAAAGGTTTTCATCCTCTGTTGGAATACCTATGTTTTCTAACATGGTATCAACAAACATTTGAAGACTCTCTCCCATTGTAGATCGAGATCATGAAGCTGTGTTTCTGCATCTTTGGTTTCTGCCATTTCTGTATATTTTTTGGTTGAGAGGATTGTTCCATTGCACCCAAAATGTTTGTTTCAGTCATAAATTATTTTCATTTCACTTGAAAAGGTTTATTTTTTCCCAATATACAACCATTTCAATCAGATCTCGAGGTATAAATCTTGAATACACCCATTTAAATTTTTGTAGAGATAATATTTCAGTTTGTTTTTTCGGATTTCTATTTTTTAATTTCCAGGTTGCTACTCTTTTTTATATGTGTATTCTCTTTTCCTTGTGCCCTGTGTGATCTCGAAAAATCAAAAACAAATCGGAAAGGGTTTTCTTGTCTATGTATGCTCATTGTCGTGCACTTTGTGCGATCTCAATAAATCAGAAATAGAGGGAAAACTTGCATTCTTTGGGTAAGCTAACCAAGATCCAACCCTTGTTGTCAAGAAGCGAATTTTTTTTCTGTGTGTGAAAAGATTTTTTTATGAGCACACTCTCCAAGGTTTTCTTAAACAAAAACAACAATCCTCCTTCTAAACAATACAATATGTTTTGCACTAGCTCACTTGGTTAAAAGTTGTTTTATTAAGTAAGAGGTCTTGAGTTCATGTCTCTTTTTTGTTTTTTTGAAAAATTTCATGCATCCATTGTAAAGTGCATTTCACTTAAATTATAAAAGTTAATCATTGTAAGTAGCTTTAATATTTTATTTTAAAGTTCTTTATTTTGCATGTAACTTTGTTTTATAAAGTAACTTCATTGTAAAAGTGATCTCTGCTTTCTATAAATGTGGATCACTTCATAAGCAGCTTATTTGTAAAAGTGAGGCTATTAGGAGGGGCATCACCACATGGACCAACTTTTACTTTCCACATGGCTCTTTGGTTATCCTTTATATCTTTTTTTCAAAAGGACATAAATTTCACATTCGAAGTCTGTTTTCAACGCCATATTTTTAAACAACCTATTTATTCGATACCTTTCCATACAAACCATTAGTTTCATATTTTTATGCATATTTTAATATGTCATCTCCAGTAATATTTTGTTTACCAATGCCGACTACTTCCAATGGAAATCCCATATGGAGGATTAATTAAGAAGCAAAGGACTTTACCGGATTACCATGGGAAAATAAGAAGAGCCCACTATATTCCAAATGGATTAATAGGAATGATGAAGCCCATGGACTAATAAAAATGTACATATCTCCTAATTTGAGGCTTCACCTTCAAGGACTTGATGCCCCCAATAAATCTTGGGAAAAGATTGAAGTTGTGTTTGGTAAACACAATATTATTTGAGCTCACTAGTTGGAGAATTAGTTAATGAATTTAATTCCAAATGATTTTTCTTGCATTGAGGATTACTTATCTAAGTTGAAAACACTTAGAATTTTGTGTATTTAATTCCAACTAGATCTTCTGAAATTTAGATGCATATATGGTATTCTTGCTAAGCTTGGTAGTGCATATTCTATTTTTGTATCTACCTTTTATACAAGCAGAGAAGCTCTAGGGAGTGCATATCAAAAACCCTTTCTTGAGTCCTTTTTTGATGCTATGATTTGAGAGAAAGGTAAGCTTCTACAACTTGGATTGATTATCACTTCATATACCTCCAACAAAGACTTAGTATTCCATCAAAAAGATAAATCCAAGAATCCAAAGAAGCAACTTCCTCACCACAATAACAAGAAAAACAAGGGTCCAAAACTCTCTTAGCCAACTTCCACTCCTAATAGTGACAAAGGAGAAAAATCTAAAAGTAAGAAGACTGAAAAACATTTCAACTTTTGTGGGAAAGATGGTCATGATGATCCAATTTTTTTAAGAAGATGACAGCTTTAGAAGCATTGATGAAGAAGAACAACATTGCTATTGATTCTACTTCTTCCTCTTATTCTCATGGACATGCACTTTATGCTTATGGTTTCTCCTTCAATTCAACTTCTACTTCTTCTTCTAATGAGTGGCTTGTTGATTCTAGAGAATCTTATCATATGGCCAAGGATAAATCCATATTTTCTGCTCTTAAGGAATGTAACACAAAGAAAATATTTGTTGGTGATGATAGATCTCTTAGTGTTGTAGGGTCTATAATAGTTCAGGTAGATAATGGTCATTTCATTGATGTTTTATGCGTTCCGAGTATTTCCTGCAACCTTCTATCAGTATATCAAATCACTCATTCAAGTGAAGGTAAAACCGTATATTTTTCACCTTACCAAGTTGTAGTCAAGGATCTAAAAGATCCCAAGCATGTTATTGCAACTGGAATTGTTGATGATATTACCAATTTGTACAAGTTTGAAAACTTTGGGTCATCATCTTTTCCATCAGTTTTTGTTTCTCATAGAGATGACTTGAGCAAACTTTGGCATGAGCGGTTTGGTCATCTAAACTATCACTAATTGCAACAACTATGTAATCAACAAATGGTCAGTGGTATTCCTCTTGTTTCTTGCAGAGATGGTGTGTGTGTCGGTTGTGTTCTCGAAAAACATCATTGGGGATGTTTTGACAAATGTGCCTCTTGGAATGCCTCATCCCCTTTGTAGCTTGTTCATATTGACTTGTGTGGTCCACTTTCTTCTCCTTCTTTTTCTAGGTGCAAGTATTTCTTAACTTTTATTGATTTCTTTTCTATAAGCAATTGGGTTTACTTCTTAAAACTTGAAAGTGAATTTTTTGACAAGTTCTTGGCCTACAAGGCCCTTGTAGAAAAGAAATCTGGACATCAACTTCAAAGGTTAAGAAAATATAATGGAGGTGAGTATGAAAACAATAAATTTACAAGTTATTGCACTACACAGGGCATCCAAATGAAACACATTGTTCCATATTCACCACAAAAAAATGGTGTTCTTGAGAGAAATAATCGCACATCAAACAAATGGCTAATTGTGTTATCCAATCTAATGGATTAAGTCTAAAGTGTTGGGTGGAATCCATTAACTGTGCAAATTACATAGTAAATTGCACTCCCACAAAGGCTCTTAAAAATATAACACCATAAGAAGCATGGACTAAACTTAAGCCAAATGTAAGTCACTTTTGTGTATTTGGCAGTGTAGCATGGGCTCACATTCTTGATGATAAAAGGAAAGAATTACACCCTGAAAGTGAGAAGTGTATATTTGTTGGTTATTATGAAGGTGTCAAAGGTTATAGACTTATTCAACCACATTGTGATGAAATTATTATTATAAGAGATGCTAAATTTGATGAAAATATCTTGGCCTGCGAGCCTAATTTGACATTTGTTCCTTCTTCGTCCTATGATCCATCTTCGGTGTTTGTTCCTTCTTTTGTTCCTATTTTTGTTTCTTATTCTTCAAATGATGGCAGTTATGATGAAAATCCACCTCCGCCTACTCACCTTCCTTTAGATGAGTCCATTGAACCCGAACCTACACTAGCACCACCACTTCTTAGATGGGTCTGCTCAACATGAGAAGAAGTTGGTGATCTTGTCGATGATCCTTCAGATCATCGTTGGACATGTTCACAGTTCCAACGAGTATATTCTCTTTTGGCTCAAGTTTTAGAGACTCATGATCAAGAGACATTTGCAAAAGCTCCAGGTCATCCAGATTGGGATACAACAATGAATGAAGAGTATCATTGTTTAATGGTGAATGATACTTGGGATATTGAACCTCTTCCAAAAGGAAGAAAACTTGTCAGATGTAAATGGGTCTATAGAAATAAGTATGCATTAGATGGAAGTGTTGAAAGACCCAAGGCTCAATTAGTTTCCAAAGGATTTTCCAAAGTTGAAGGAATTGATTATAATGAAACATTTGCCCTTGTATCCAAAATGAATTCCAATTGCCTTGTTTCTTCCCTTGCTACCTCACATAAATGGGAGGTCCATTAGATGGATGTCAAATTCGCCTTTTTGCATGGGGATTTGAAAGAATAAATCTACATGGAACAACCTCTTGGCTATGTCCAAAATGACTCTAGCCTTGTTTTTCTCCTTAAGAAATCTTTTTATGGTCTTAAGCAAGCTCCCCAAGCTTGGTATGCCAAAATGGATAATTTTCTTCTTGACACTGACTTTTCTAGATGTCATTTTGATCCTAATGTCTATACCAAGAAAGTAGGAATCCATCTCATAATCCTTATTCTTTATGTTGGTGACCTTATCCTCACTCGTAGTGACCCAAAACTTTTAAACCATGTGAAAACCAACCTTAGGAAGAAATTTTAAATGATCCACTTAGGTTATTTTCACTATTTCCTTGGCCTCAAATTTTCACAAACCAAGGACGGAATTTTCTTTCCCAATCTAAATATGATTGTGACCTTCTTCGCCACTTTCACATGGAAGATTCAAAACTATCCCCTTCTCCCTTCCAGTATAGAGTTAAACTTTTTGCCACCTGCACTTCTCCCGAAGTTGATGCCACTTTGTACCATCAGTTAATTGCTAGCCTCTTATACTTGACTCGTACCCATCATGATCTTTCCTTTGATGTTGGTATTGTTGCTCGATATATGAAAACACTCCATGAAAGCCATTGGAAAGAAACTAAAATAATAGTTAGGCATGTATGTGGTACAATTCAGTTCAGGATACATTACAGTTCAAGGGGGGCTCTTTTATTGGTTGGTTTCATGGATTCAGAATGGGCCGACAACCTTAATGATCAAAAGTCTAATGCAGGTTATTTTTTTAGCCTTCGTTAAGGACCTATCACTTGGACCTATAGGAAACAATGGGATATTGTTGTTTCTTCATCAAAAGCAAAGTATCAAGCAACGATTAATCCAATTTAAGAAGCCTTGTGGCTTCGATAGATCCTTTCAAAGTTTGGATTCCATCAACAACATCCAACCACCCTATGGTGCGACAATCAAAGTGTCATAAAGCTCGCCAGATATCCAATTCAACATTAGTGCAACAAACACATCGAGATACACATGCACTTCATTAGAAATCTCATTCATGATCGAGTTATTGAAGTTCTCTTCTACCGTACAAAATATCAAGTTGCAGACATTTTCACAAAGTCTCTTACATAAGCGAAGTTTTCCAAACTTCGATGTATGTCAGGAGTTTAGGAAGTTTTCATTAAGGCGGGATAGGCTCTAATGCCTCCTTCCTTCTCCTATTATGTCACCTTTGTAAATCCTTCAATCCTATCCCAAGTTGTTCTTAAGGGGGGATTTTAGGATATTTAGACACGTAGGATCTAGTTAAGATCAACTTGGTCTAATGGGTTGTTAGGTAAATGTGTGTTTCTTTAGTATGCATTAGTATGCATTTGTAGTTAGGTAATCTCATGGGCATGATATGTTCCCGACATAGAGTGATTTGGAAAATCATATTCTCCTCTATCTTGACGACTACATTGATTTGTGGTTTAACACCCGATTGGTCCATGATCTCTATTTAAAGAGCACAGAGAGTCATTTGTCGATGATCAATTGTGAGAAACTCTCTTGTAAATCTCTCTATAAAAATTTTCTTTTGCATTAATAAATTGCTCCAAGTAGTCATGTTGGATGGGGTCGTGGATGTTTCCTTGTAGGGGTTTTACCACATGAAAACATCAATGTGTTGATCTTTGATATGGTTGTGTGAGTGATTGTTGAAGATGTTTGTCCTCTATTGGAATACATGTGTTGTTATACAACAAATAGATTTCTAAGTGCTAGTAAGACTTCTAATTATCTTTAAAGAGAATTCTAAGTTCTAAAAAATTTAGAGGATAATAATTTTTTTATTTTATTAAAAAAAATGCATTTCTTTTTTTTTTTGGTTGGTTTTTATAAGGTAAAAAAGAAATTATTGATGGTTCTTCATATGAGTCACCTTAAATTTTGGAAAATACTATAAATATAAATAGGGTTTAATTTTTAGTATAAGTTTTGGAAAATACTATAAATATGGGTTTCAATATTTAGTATAAGTTTTTGATATAATGATAAATAATGGAAGTAGAGCATTTTAAAAAAATTAGAGAGAATTTTTTAATTAATTGATTAAATTTTTGGTGATAAATCATAAAAATTTCATAAGAGATTATTAATAATACAATTTTTGGTGATAAATCATAAAATTTTCATAAGAGATTATTAATAATATTAGGATATAGTAGATTCTAAAAATATGAGTATTTTTCTCAATGCAAATGCATGATACAGTTTTTGGTGATAAATCATAAAAATTTCATTAGAGATTAATAATATTAGGATATAGTAGATTCTAAAAAAAATGAGTATTTTTTCTCAATACATTAATTCATGAATGTAGGTGTTTTGAACACTTTTAGTAGGTAAACGCATGGGAAGCAGTCAGATAGAGAGGTCCCAATCCATTCAAATATAGAGGTCCTAATTTCTTCCACCATTGGTCATATGGTACATTTGGCTGGCCAGGAACAACAAGATTTTTGAAGACATTTCTTCTTCAGTCAACTCTGTGGTCTATAAAACACTTGGTCTTCATCAATTGTGGAAAGATATCCATCCTTACAAGGGGAAAACAAAAATCTTAAAAAACCCACACATAGCAGATGATTTCCCTATGGGGTGGTTTGATGGGGCAACCCAAGGAAACGATATTTTGAATGGAGAAGGTGGTCTGATCAAAATAAACACATCCACAATCTACAAATGGACTTTCAGTTGTGGCCCGGGCACCAACACAAGGGATGAACTAATGGATGCATGGGCCACTCTTCACTTGGCCACAAGACTAAATATTGAACACCTCCATCTCATTGGTGATTTGAGCATCATTATAGAATGGATGAACCACAGAGGAAAGCTCCAATTGATTAATCTCTTGGCCTGGATGGACTGCATCATAATTCTACAAAGACAATTCAAGGAACTCAACTTTACCCACACTTCACGAGAATTCAATAGAGAGGTCGATCTTCTCTCTAAGACTGCTCTTCAAAAAATTGTTGGCAAGATCACTTTCAACCTTTGGTTGAATGGCCATGAGGGCCCCTCACATGTGATCAAAATCTTCTAAGTTTTCTTCTATTGAAATTTGAAAGCAGCTTCAGATATCTCTTTCTCTTTTTATCTTTTTTTGGTGCAACCCCTGTGCCACTCTCCTTACTCTACAACACTCTCTCGTTCATTTCAGACCTATTATTTTCTTCATATTCTTTACTTGTAACCCATCAATTTATCCATCGAATTGGACTCCCAATTATTGGAGAAAGATTTACATGGCCAGTTATAATACAATCCAGTCGATGTACTTAGTCAAAAAGAACATATTATATTACATTAATATAATTGAGGAATTTTTTTCTACTTAAAAAAAGGTAAACACGTGGGGTTCTCCTAAAATAAGTATGAATAATAGTAAAGACTCCAAAAAAGTGTATCATCTATACATTTGAAAGAAGTTACAACCTTAACTCTTATTTAAATTTCTCAACTAAAGAGAATATATACTTAGTGGTCATGCTCCAATTTGATTTCCAAGGTTTCTTCCATTATAATTTGGAAGTAAGGAGATTATAATTTGCAAGTAAGGAGACAAATGGAAACCTTATCTTACCCCTCTACTCAAACTAACTAATCCATTCACTCTCACATTAATTTTTAGGAAATACCATTCTTGAATAATGAGTAAGGAAATTTCTTTCTTTTATGCAACCTTGAACTTCTTCATCCCATCATATAAAAACACAAATTTCCATGAAATGTATGAAATTTCATTAACACCCTATCAAACAAACATTCACTATTGAATTTCATAAGCATTTTCCTTCATTCAGTCTTGACACTATGCCTACCTAAACTAAGATACATATATTTTAATATTTGTTTTTCCATAAAACCATTTTGTTTTTAATAAACTACTATATTGAGTTTTAATTTAATAATTTAATCTTAACAACCATTATATGTTATTAAAATATTATAAAATATATTACAATTTGATATTGCTTTAGATTGTAAGAACTTTTTACTTTCTTTTCTTGGGTATTAGGGAAATTCCTTTTCTTGGGTATTAGGAAAAGAAAGGAATAACTAATCCTATATAATTTAATCTTAACAACCATTATACTATATGTTATTTAAATATTATAAAATATATTATAATTTGAGATTGCTTTAGATTGTAAGATTTTTTCTTCCTTTTCTTGGGTATTAGGGAAAGTATTAAGAAATAACTAATCCTTTCTATTTTATTTTTTTTACACAATTAAATAAATCTGATTTCTGGGTTATGTATTACTCTTTTATAAACTCCAAATGTGAGCCCATTTGAGCCCATCAAAATCAAGAGCTTACCCTTCTGTTTTGTGGGTTATGTGTTACTCTTTTATAAACTCCAAATGTATGTGAGCCCATTTGAGCCCATCAAAACCAAGAGCTTACCCCAATTGATATTAGGGAAAGAAAGGAATAACTAATCCTCTTTCTATTCCTATTTTTTTACACAATTGAGTAAACCTATATTTTTTTTTAATGTATTACTCTTTTATAGAATCTAGATATGAGTCCATTTAGATATGAATCCATTTTAGCCCATCAAAACCAAGAGCTTGCCCCAAATTTAGGGGAAACGACACCTTCCAACTCTTCTTTTGATATTGTTTTTAAGATTGAAGTTATCTTATTTATAAAAAAAAATTATATAAAAGAGATCCATGGTTCTTTTCAATTTTGGATAGTTTATAAATTAGGAAATTCCTTTAAATATACGTATACATATGTTTTTGAATCTTTCAATTCAGGAGAGGTTATAAATTATGAAATTAAATTATGAATTTTTTTTAAATATAAGTATACATATGTTTAATTCTTTAATTTTTTTTCCAATAGAAAATTAGCTCATTATATTAATGAAAATATATTTTTTTACATCTTCATGACCCCACAAGAGTTCATAGAAGAACTACTTCATCAACCATGCTTAAAATAATCATACTACGCAACACATCCCAATACGCAAGCTGCAAACAAGTGATACAAAAAACAGGGAATAAAATCCCAACAGAAACCAAAAAAAGAAGTTAAACCAATAGTTGCATGCCCTCTGGAAGATATCATATATAATAAATATGCATAACAAAAATGAAATGACAGAAATGGCAGAATAACAGTAATATAACCAGCATAATCTCCACAATAACACAGAAATAATATAAGAGAAACAACTGAAATAGCACTTTCATTCAGAAAACAATGTTCACAGGCCTCTTCAAGGGGGCAACCTCTAGTCGAGCAGCGCT
>SNQJ01S0011151.1:90740-101543 GCA_010110895.2 Picea sitchensis
TGAGAGATTACTTCAATTTCTTTAAAATTGCATTTCTATACTAAAAAAAGAATTGAGAGAAGTCTTCCAAGATCACCGTAATTTTGATGATTTAGGAGGTTAGGAAAGTTTGTATTGTGGAAAATATTTGACCACCTCCTTGTAGTATCTTAATTTCTTTTTATCCTATAATTCTTTATCACACCACACATTATCCTTAAATTTAGAAGTGATAATATTTGTAATATTATCGGCATTCTGTGTGATGGCTTATTCTTGTATTCCCCAATGATTTAGCCAAGATTTGACATGTTTATGCCATCCCCGCTTGAGCCACTGGTGGTTTTGGCTAGAGTTTGAAGAAATTTTTGGGTGCCTCTTGTCATCCATGTTGTTTATCTTGTTCTTGTAAGTTAGCTATCTAATCATAGAAATGCTCTCAATGGGGGAAATACTTGCTTCTATGAGGAGGATAGGATAGGGTGTATTGCCCTTAATTTTGAGATTATAAGTTATAAAATTATTTTGTATTTGTTCTATCTTTCTCCAGGATTCTCTAGAGATATTTTAACCCTAAACTTAACATCCATATAAGATAACCAGAGCGATGAGAGTGTGAAATTTTTATTTTTTTTTATCCCAAAGCCAAAGGTCCGCCGATTTACAATTGTTTTCAAGTCCATAATAATCTTTCCACCATCCATTTATTCTTTTCTCAACGCTATAGTTCCAATTGAGCTTGCGGTGGATATCAATTACAAGATATTTATATGAAGGCACTTCCTCCAAGCTATTGTTGTCATATACAAAAGTATTGTAGGTGATACTTTTGGATTTAATTATCATAACCTTTGTTTTGTCAGTATTAATGGCCATGCCCATGCTAGAGTAGAAGTCATTGAGAATTATTAGTTGCTTACCCAGGTCATACAAATTGTTTTCCATAAGAAAAATATAATCAATGTAAAGAATGAGGATGATGACTATACTAGTGAGAATCGGTCCAACACAACTTGCATCCTCCAAACAATCTTCTACTTATCAATATAGATGGCGAAAAGGGTAGGGGATAGGGGACAACCTTGCTTGAATCCTATATTACAATTATTTTTTGATAGCCTATCCCAGGCTTCACCCACAGTATGAAAGATTAAATTGGATTGTTGCACATTAGACCCACAATGGGGTGTCCAAGGATCTTCAAAAATTAGAGTTGAAACACTCTCCTTAATGTCATTCTAGATTTTTCAAAATCCCAACTATATCTCTGGTCCACACTCCCCTTAAATGATGTTCATAAGAACTTCAATCTTGTTCTAGGTATAAAATTACCAATGAGATCTAACAACTTGAATGTCGGGTTTCCTTCAATATTAAAAAATACTTAGTTATTCCTCTATTATAGAACTCTGGCCTCTTTTTATTACACCACTAAGCACCTAAACACAAGGCGCTAAACCTTTTCTCCTCTATGTGACCAATGGTTGTGATCGTAGTTAAGCTGTTAAGCGCTTAAATCATGGTCATAGATCTCTTTCCCTAGTCTCGTTCAAGGGTCAAGATGCTTATCCATTACAGGGAAGATCCAACTGTTCTTTCTTAATCAACCAGTGAGATGGATGACCCACGCTAAACAACAAGGTAGCTCATTAAAAAATTTACCATTGTGCACATAAATCGAGGACTAACACATCATAAAATCAACTAACAGTCTAGATTAATATCACACACCCTCTTGGAAATTAATACCCATGCAAATTCGATTTGCACTTTACTTCGCCACCATTGATCTCCGTTTTGACGGATAACTAGATATTCTCATCATGAAACTCTTCTTCTCTCTTGATCCACGGTTGGGACTTAATCAAGGGTTGACCCGACGGTTGAGATCGCTCTACAACTTTCCAACTGCATCCAACAATTCTCGCTTGGTTGGATCCACATCTAACGATCCAAATTCTTCCTGATTTTTTCAAGGAACCCAATTCTTCCTCTGCACTAATCCCATGATCGATGGTCATGATGAATCCTACTTCAGATTTGACGGTCAATAATCTCCAAGAACTTGAAAAAAGATCTAACACTTTCGTTTGCACTAACTTCGTAATTTGATGGTCAATATGACCCGATGGAGATCTGATGACTCTAATGGATCAAGATCCAACAGTTTTCATTACCACGAACTAATAGTTATCATTCACCGATGGAATGATCTGATAATTTTTGTAGTTCTCCTCATCATGATGACCATTCAATTTCTCCAGTTAACCCCTGAGAACAAGTGCTTGATAATTAACGAATGGGGACCATTGATCCTAGGGTGATCAATGATCATTGATTTACTTCCTTCGCTCTGCTTCAAGGAGATTCCAAACCAGACTTTCTTGAGGGTTCCTCCTATCCTTGAACTTGTAAATTGACCGAAACCTGCAATAAAACCCTAAGTCTCGCAGCTCCACAATTATACAGATATGTAGAGATGGATAACACCTATTTCCCTAGATACATAATGTTCATTATGATAGAGGTTCTTCACACATAATGAATAAAGACTTCCTTGATAATACTCAAAAAAGAGTATTCTTCTTCTGTATTAATCAGATTCACATATTATTGTACATGAGAATTTACATAAGGTTTTTCAATGCCTTCCTGACCTAGTCACATTCAATAGATCTTCCTCTCTCTCTCTCTCTGTCCTGATTTCTTCCTTAATATCCAACTCCCTGAATGCCTCTAAGGCTTACAATATTATACACAAGGATTCTGAAACCAACTGTGGTTCATATCAACAATCAATCCCTAAGGATCCTCTCAGATCCACAAACCTCTCACTCAACTCATATCTTTAGGATTAAGAAATCCCTATGAGATCTAACTGACCATAGATCTCTCTCATTTTTCAATCCCTCTCATGTTCTCACACATTCGAGAACATTTACAATCAAATCCTCACTTTCATTATCAAATCTCTATCCTATGTCTCTCTTCTAGAAATAATAAAACATAGGAAAATACAATAAAACAAACATGAGGGAACCAACTCCCTTATTGAAATGAATACCCCCTAATTCTTGTCAAAATAATGAAGATGGAGGTAGGATGATCCTACATCAGACTCCCAAGGAAAAAAAATGTGCATGATCACCTGATCATGGGTTCCATCTATTGAAGTCCTCATGGATCCCAAACTTTATATTGTTTCTTGCTTTCCTTGCTATCTTGTTGTTGGGTTGTTTCTTGCAATTCTCCATTTTCTCTACCAATGTAGATATTCTTTGATCCTTCATGTCTTCTCTAAGACATATTCACAATCAACATCCTCATTTATTCAATCTCAATGTACAGATTGTCCTTGTGCCGGTACATACTCTGCAATTCGTTGATGCTCTCCTGCTGAACTTTTATGTTGTTGTTGTTGTCCACTGGTTGTTGCATTTCTCCTTCAATTATATCTTCAGGATTCTTACTGTTATATTCATCCATTTCCTTGTTGATTTACACGTTCATTCACTCCTAAAACTGAATTTGAGTTGAGTCTGCCCTTTCTCTGCAGTCTTCATTCCCTGCATCTTTAGTCATCCATTCCTCCAAAAATTTCATCTCTTCCTCAAAATTCATCAACTCAGAATGTTGAATTTTAGGTCTCCTTTCATATTTAAGAAATAGCTCAGAATCTGTTTCTCCAATCACCTTTTCATGTTCACCATTCTCTTCTATGCATGCATCCTTCAATTTAAACTGAAAATTAAAATTTACCTCTGCCTCTTCAAATGCTAAAAGCATTTTTCTATCATTGCTAGGTACTTGTGAACATGTTTGTTTCCTAGTTTTACTTTCTCTTCTTCCTGACTCAAGTTCCATCAACAATATTTCCAACAGTTCAATTTCTTCATCCCATTTGGTAAGCATTGCATTTGAATGCCTCTCTTCAACTTCCTTTTGGCTATCTCCATGAGCCAATTTCTCCTTTCTTTTTGCAACAACAAGTCCCCCTAACTTTATGTCAGCATTTTCTTTGAAAAATTGTGTATGATCTTCCCCTTGGTTGTCCTTATGAGACAATGTTGTCTCATCCTCCATCTTTAGAAAAAAATTATGCTCCTGTCCTTTCTCAGAAATGTAAAAATACATTTATTTTTCTTCCTTCTTATTCATGACAACTTCAAGTGATGTATCACCTTCTAATCTTGCAATCACACCCAAATTGTCAGTTACAAAAACATAAGGTTTACTAATTGTCTTTGCTTCCTCTGTCAGCACATCCACATGTTGATCTGAACTCTCCAAAGAGCTCATGATACTTCTTGCAAGTCTCTCAAACTCTAAGCAATCTGTGAGAATCTCAATGGGTCTCTTCTTAACATCATCGTCTCCGTGATCTAGTTCAAAATAATGAACTTTTCCTTTAGTCAATGGCCTTAATATGAACTCAGTTCCTCTAAGTTTCTCCTTCTACATCCAAGCATCCATTCTCTACTTCAACTTCTCCAATATTTCCCTAAGCTTCTCCTCAAATAATTGCACCATTGGCCACTTGACTCTCTTTTTCATGATCCATCCTTGTCTCTGGTTCTCTTTGATCTCCCTATGTAGCAGTTGTCTTATGTGACTGTGTTGCACCCTTAGCTCAACCAACTCTCTGTCAATTTTCTCTTGACTCATATGTTTCCTTATGCCATCTGTTTTGGCATGTTTCTCTCCTCTGATGTGACTTCTCTCTAAACCTCTGCAATGACCATCAATAGCCATTGTCTCCATATCCTTTGTGAACTTTATCTTTTCCACATATAGATTTCACTCAAGCCTCTCTTTCAACAAGTCTTCATACCTACTGCATTAGACCTCATAAAGCTATCCTCCCTTTGAGCTTGACTTTTTGGTACCTATGGTTCTTCCTCCTAAAACCTCTTGAGCAAACTCTGCTCCTCTTGGATCTTGCAGTTTCCAATTATTCTCTTGAGAACACTCAACTTGTCCTCTTCATCCAACCCCTGCTATAATTATTCAAGGTTCTATGCCATTCTTCCTTTTTCTAAGAACTCACAAACTTTTCCTCATTCAAGAACTCAAGTGTTCTATGTCACAACTCTCTTGGATGTCATAGTTTCTATCAAATCCTTTCCTTGTATGCTCTAACCTACAAACACAACCATAGTTAGTTCAAACATATCAAATAAACACATTCAAGATATGTTCATGATCTTGACTCCTATTAATTCATTCCTTTAAATCGATCCATCTTCTCTGTCCCGTCAGATTTCACCAAATCCGAGCTCCTCTGTACAATATTTCTGCATCAATTGTATTAAAAAGTATGCTTGCTTTGTCTCTCCTTCAAAGCATACCAACTCATTTTTATTTGTATGTACTTCTATGTATATGCCTATGTATTTACTTCATAATTGAATGCTTCTACCTGCCAACATAAACTTTAGATTTATTATTAGCGAAATAAATCTATTACCTCGTACCTCCTCAAATGTCCAGACATTTTCTTGATGCATTTTCTCCAATTTTGCACCACTTACCTGTAATCATTCAAATGAGCAATTTAATTTGCTATGATGTTGTCCTTCATTCCCAAAGAGCCTTCAATTGATATGTTTACTTTTTTCAATTTCAAAGAGTATTGTAGTTTCTCTATCTCTATTCTTGTTGACGCTTGAATCCATTAGGACTGAAACGAAAATCTCACGGGGATATAAAACCCCTACGTTTTTATAGAGGTGGTACACCTCTTTGTTTCAAGATTTTCTTGGAACTCTAGATTTTCAAAATAATATAGGACTTTGAGAAAGTCCGTCGTGAGATTCAAAGAAATATAAAGATTGCAGTAAAATAAAAAGTTTTGTTTTTAAAGAGAGTTCTTGAGAGATGACCAAGAACCTCACACATCACATATTTAAAAAAGATAAGCAAAATTTCCTCACATCCATCATAGCTAAACTAAATATTTATGATCACATAAAATAAAAGAAAATGGTTTGCATGCATAAGAGAACTTTAATAGAGTAAACACATGTGGAGCTCAAATAGAGAAAATGATATATCAATATCAAATATTTTATACTCAAAACTCAGAGTTATAAAATACCATCAAAACTTATCCCGAAATAGTTCTCTTGGGATTTTTGAAAAATATAGAGTCTATTACAAAGCTTTGAAATTTAAATGTGTTTTTCCTTAGGACTGGGATTGGGGATCCTGAGGACCATAAAGAAAATATAAACAAGAAGTAAGTTGTTGAAAGAACATGGTGGGTGATGACAGAGTAGCAGGACCTGGAAACAAGACAGGAAGGGGTTATCAGAATTTGGTTAAACCTTTCTAGTCAAAGAAGCGGAGTAACTAAATGAAAAAATAATAAATAAAGCAATATGTGATCAATAAACATACTATGATGGTATCTCTCCCCGTTCACTTGCTTGATGTTGTCCTTTTATTTTCCTCATCGACGGTTATAGGAACCACCTCAATTGTTGCTCCTTGGCCTTATTTAGTTCATTTGTCAATTACTTTTTTAAACCAATATTCAATGTAATTTTTCATTGGTGCAACATTTATTTCATGCTTGATTTTAATATTGAATAATTCACCTTCCATGTCTCTTAAGTCATGAGAAATGCCATGTATTTCCTCCTTTCTAATGAATAATTTGTCAGATACATGATACGGGAGAAAATAAGGATTTTCTTTCGAGCAGGATATCCTTATGAAACTGTGATTCTCCATATGTTATATTGTTCCTTTTTTCTCTAAGAATTTGTTAGCTTGGTCAAATGTCCTTGAAGTATTTTCACCCAACAACAGTCTTTTGAAGACTAAAACAAAATCATTATAGAATTCATAGAAATACAGAGGGGTCTTATGTCTCCATAGTGCCTGATACTAGAAGGTAACTGGATCTATTTCACGATTCACCCTCTTACTTATGGTTAAGTTTGGGAATTGAAAATAATACATAATAGTGAATATTAGATAAGAAGCCATAAATAATTTTTTGTCCTTTTTATTGTGTGATAATCAGGAAAAGATTTCAAAAGAAATCGGTTTTCCCCAGTCAAAGATGGCATGTTCTTTCACTGTAAAATATAGAATATATAAAATCATACGAGAGATAGTAGTTGTGTTTTCCTGACCCGTCAACCTGGTAAACAACCATGCAATTTATCGATAATGGTTTTTAAAAGACTCAACCTATATTTTGGTTATATATTTTGGGATGGATGTAGGATTCTCCAAATATTCAGGCAGGAGGTTAAGCCCATTGTTATGTTTCTTCAAAAAATCTCTGTAGTATTCTCCTTTGAAAGTAAGCATCTACTATGGCAGCTTCAACATCTTTCGAAAAACTTTCGGTGAAAGGGAAATCAAAGAATTATCTTGTAGTTGTATAATTCTTTGGATTGGCACATATTTGTCTAGACACCATGCAACAAATTATTTACAGTCAAAAACCTCAAGAACACACCTAGCGTGAGAAATTCCCGATGCCCAAATTACATCTTTATGTGCAGGACGAGAGGAATAGTATGAATATTCCCTTGACCACTGGAAGTTATGGTCTTCACGAACAAAGATATTTAAAGTATCACCCCAAAATTGTTGTCTAGTTGATTTTGCCATAGGTTGACGGGAGTATTTATTTAGCTGGATAATAACCTCAAATAAATCTTTTCAGAGAGATGATGACAATTTAATCCCTTGGAAAATGGAGATTTAATGCAATTTAATGAGTAATTCCTTGATCCTTTCTCCATTAATGATGATCTTTTTGGAGCCTGCACAATCAGTTGTTAGCATTAAACAACACTTAATGCATATTGGGAAAAGAAACTGAATGGTGGGGAGGGATGAGAGCAAGTTTGAATATGGATATTTTCATGAACCCACCAACCCCGAAACCAGTGAACACATGGTTATGGATGATAAAAAATATGTTAAGTGTAGAAAGGTGGACGGTCAGACTTGCATGCAACAGGAATAAAATACTTTGGGTCTTGGCACCCGCGACAAATTTGTTGGTCAAAATGTAGATCACGAAACTTGGGGTGCAAAGTGAAGATCACGAAACTTGGAGGATGAGGGATTGAATCCGTGAACCCGCGAAATTGAGAAAATGACTAAGTGTAGCAGCAAACATATGACATGGGAAAGTGGATGGAGATGAAGGTATGCCAACTTGAGAACCCGCCGATTATTGAAATATGAATAAGTATGGTAACTAGAAAAGGAGAGAAGAAAGGATAAAAGAAAGAGGGAAAAAGGGGAGGTGTAGAAGAGGGAAAAGAAATGGAAAATATAAATCGGGAAAATAGAACAGGTAAGGAAAACCCAGAAACAAGAAAAGATCTCAACAATTCTCTAACCTCAAAGAGATTTTAATTAGATCTGATACCACTTGATAGCCTATCACAGGCTTCACCCACATTATGACAGCTTAAATTGGATTGCTTCACATTAAACCTGCAATGGGGTGTCCAAGGATCTTCAAAGATCAGAATTGAAAAAATCTCCTTAATGTCATTCTAGATTTTTCAAAATCCCAACTATACCTCTGGTCCATACTCCCCTTAAATGAAGTTCATAAGAACTTCAATCTTGTTCTAGGTATAGAATTACCAATGAGTTCTAACAACTTGAATGTTAGGTTGCCTTCAATCTTCAAAAATTCTTAATTCTACCTTTGTTACACAACTTTGGCCTCTTTTTATTGCACCGGTAAGCACCTAAACACAAGGCACTAACCCTTTTCTCCTCTATGCGACTGGTGGTTGTGATCGTAGTTAACCTGTTAAGAGCTTAATCCTTGGTCGTAGATCTCTTTCCCAAGTCTCGTTCAAGGGTTGAGATGCTTATCCATTACAGGGAAGATCTAACGGTTCTGTCTTAATCAATAAGTGAGATGGGTGGCCTGCGCTAACCAATGAGGTAGCTTGTTCACAAATTTACCATTGCGCATGTAAATATGGGACAAACATGTCATCAAATCCACAGACGGTCTAGATTAATATCGCACACCCTCCTAGAAATTAATACCTGTGCAACTTTGATTTGTGCTTTACTTCTCCACCGTTGATCTCCCTTTTGATGGACAATCAAATCTTCTCGTCATACAACTCTTCTCCGCTCTCTATCCATGGTTGGGACTTAATCAAGGGTTGACCCGATGGTTGAGGTCACTCTACAACTTTCTAGCTTCATCTAAGGGTTTTTGCTTGGTTGGATCCACATCTAACGGTCCATATTCTTCTTGATTTTGTCAAGGAACCCAACAATTCCTCTGCACTGATCCCATGATCGATGGTCACGATGAATCCTAATTCATATTTGATGGTCAATAATCTTCCAGAATATGAAAAAATATCTAACACTTTCATCTATGCTCACTTCGTGATATGATGGTCAATATGGCCTAATGGAGGTCCAACGACTCTAATGGATCAAGATCTAACCATTTCCATTACCACAAATTAATGATTATCAATCATCAATGGAATGATCTGATGATTCTTGTAGTTCTCCTCATGATGATGACCATTTGATTTCTCCAGTTAACCCCTTAACACAAATGTTTGATAATTGACAAATGGGGACCATTGATATTAGGGTGATCAATGATCATTGATTTACTTCCTTCGCTCTACTTCAAGGATATTCCAAACCATAATTTCCTGAGGGTTACTCTTGGTAGTAAACTTGCAAATTAACCGAAACCTGTAATTAAACCCTAAGTCTTGCAGTTCCACAATTATATAGATATGTAGAGACTGATAACACCAATTTCCGTAGAAACATAACGTTCATAATGATAAAGGTTCTTCACACATAATGAACACAGACTTCCTCGATAACACTTGAAACAAAGTAATTCTTTTTCCGTATTAATCAGATTCACATACTATTGTACATGCGAATTTACATAAGTATTTTCAATGCCTTTCTGACCTAATCACATTCAATAGGTCTTCCTCTCTCTCTGGCATGATTTCTTCCTTAATAGACAACTCCCTAAATGCCTCTAAGGCTTACAATATTATACACAAGGATTATCAAACCAATTCTGGTTGAGATCCATAATCCTCTCAACAATCAATCCCTATGGATCCTCTCAGATCCACAAACCTCTCACTCAACTCCTATCTTTAGGATTTAAAAATCCCTATGAGATCTAACCAACCCTAGATCTCTCTCATTTCTCAATCCCTCTCATGTTCTCATACATTTGAGAACATTTACAATCAAATCATCTTTTTCATTATCAAATCCATATCCTATGCCTCTCTTCTATAAATCATAAAGCATAGGAAATTACAATAAAATAAACATGAGGGAACCAACTCCCTTAGTGAAATGAAGACCCCCTAGGTCTTGTCAAAATAATGAAGATGGAGGTAGGATGCTCTTGCATCATTTTTTCCGACTAGCCATTAGTGTTCCTAAACTTGGCAATAACTTTCTCATCTAACCTTATTGCATCAGCTCTTAACTCAATAGGGACTTTAAGCTCTTCTAACCTATTTCAGAGGTTAGTCCTAGGCACAATGTCAAAATATTTTCTAAAATTAGCAAAACAACAAAGGAGATCAGTTTTATCATTACGACACTCCTCTGCAATGTTCCTAAATGTAACAAGGTGTTCCACAGTTGAATGGTATCCTCTAAACCCAACCTAGCCTTTAACTCTTTTTTCTATGGCTCTCTAGTCATGTGCCGATCTTCTTTTCCAAAATACTTATGTATAGCTTAGCTAAAATGGGGCTAGTCATAATGGTCCTATAATTATAGGGATTGTTTTTATCCCCACTTTAAAAATAGGTA
>SNQJ01S0011151.1:110955-125217 GCA_010110895.2 Picea sitchensis
TACATAAGTGGCTTAGAAGGTTTGGAAAAAATGGTGGGGAATTGTGACTTTCTCACTATTGATCAATGTTTCATTCCCATGAGGGATTTATTTAGCACCTTAAGTTAACCACGAGAACACCAGTAGGTAGCCACCCCCATGTGCTTAACCATTGTTTAATTCCCATGATGATTTTGTTTTTCATCTTGCACTAGCTATTAGCGCCCCCTGCCCCATCCCCCACCCCCCAACATGTACATAATCCCCCGCATACATATGTGACCCAAATGGTTTTAAAATAATTTCCAAGGAATGATGCATTTATCACCATTAACCAATGCTTCATTCCCATGATGGATTTATTTGGCACATTCAGGTGGCCATGAGACACCCATAGATAGTGGTCAAATATGCAAGCTACACATAATACCACTTCAACACACATATGTGTGGCTCAAAGAGTTAGAAAAAATGGTAAGGAATGATAACTTTCTCACCATTGAACAATGTTGTGCCAATGTGTCATTTCCATGAAGGATTTATTTGGCACCTTAAGGTAGCTATGGGAGCACCAAAATAGAGTGGTCAACTATGTAAAGTACACATAATACCACCCTTAGAATTATATATAAACCACCCCCATACACATGTGGCCCAAAAGGTTTGGAACAAATGGTGAAGAATGATGAGTTCTCAACATTGACCAATTTTAATTGATATCTTAAAGTGGTCATGGAAACACTTGCAGGTAGTGGTCAAACTTGTGAAAAAAATTATTTAGAACCTCAAGATGGTCATGTAACATTTAAAGGTAGTGGTCAAATTTATAAGTGGCATATAACACACCATCCACAAGCTTTATTTAGTACCTCAAGAAGGTCATGGAACACTTAAAGTAATGGTCAAATTTCTAAGAGACACATAACACACACCATGCACATATATGTGTACCAAAACCCACCTTATATTCTCTTTTAAGACCCACCAAAATTTTAATGATTACTTAATTAATTAGATAAATTCTTTTCTCTTGAATGAAGAGGTATGAAATACAAACCTTTATCCCCATGTTAAAATGAGTTTTTACCATGATTGTTTTTAAGTTGGAGTTAAGGAATTCATGAGATATGTTGCTTCAAGAAACTCTCATCAATTTTTTGATAATTTAAATTGATTTAAAATTTGGAAAAACTTTTAAGAATATCTATCCATCATACACAAAACTTATCAATAATCAATTAATAACTCACCTTCATCAATAATTAATTAATAACTCATCTTCTTCAATAATCAATTAATAACTCACCTTCATTAATAATTAATTAATAACTCATCTTCTTCAATAATCAATTAATAACTCACTTTCGTCAATGATCAATTAATAACTCACCACCATATCAATACACATTTATATACCAAAGAACAAAGAAAACATGTACCAAAAATATTTCTTCAATAATGATGGTGAGTTAATCGACTAGCAGCCAAATAGTTAATGATAATTATAAGTATTACACATTCATAATTCAATAATAATAAATTTTACCACTTTAAAAAAAAATAAAAAAACAAAACAAATTTAAAATTCTTTTTAAAAAATAAAAATATAAAAAATAAATATTGTTTTTTTAATTAAAAAACATTGTTGCAACAGAGTGGTGAGATGAGGGAGGCTAGGTGGGGTATTGATTCATGATTGCAAGCATTGTGGATGGAGAAATAAGAGGAGGATATGCCTATGGGAGTTTGTTATTGAGGGATGGAGAAATAAGAGGGGGATGTGTTATGGGAGTTTGTTAATAATGATGGGAGCGTTAAGCACGAGTTGTGTGGGTATTTATTTATATTAGCATAAAGCTTAGAGTGTAAGAAAAGTTCGGGATTGGGCATAAGGATGTCTTTCGTTTTTGCACTTTTACACCGACCGATATATTCTCTCAACGTTTTAGGCGCGGGCCCTCCCGCATATTGGGTGACCTGACACGTGGCGGCGCGTGGCCCCGGGAATTCCCGACCAGTCGCATCTGATGACGACAACTCAGTCAGGCGGGCCCCACCACCACCATTTGGTCCGCCCCTCCGCCACCTTTTTTCGACGCAGTATCAGTGGGGGATTGATTCATGATTGCAAGCATTGTGGATGGAGAAATAAGAGGAGGATATGCCTATGGGAGTTTGTTATTGAGGGATGGAGAAATAAGAGGGGGATGTGTTATGGGAGTTTGTTAATAATGATGGGAGCGTTAAGCACGAGTTGTGTGGGTATTTATTTATATTAGCATAAAGCTTAGAGTGTAAGAAAAGTTCGGGATTGGGCATAAGGATGTCTTTCGTTTTTGCACTTTTACACCGACCGATATATTCTCTCAACGTTTTAGGCGCGGGCCCTCCCGCATATTGGGTGACCTGACACGTGGCGGCGCGTGGCCCCGGGAATTCCCGACCAGTCGCATCTGATGACGACAACTCAGTCAGGCGGGCCCCACCACCACCACCGACGCCCCCGAGGGTCCGCCCCCTCCGCCACCTTTTTTCGTATAGTATCATATCATCTTGTCATGTCTGTTTCTCTCTCCTCCACCGTTTGCATGCCATTTGTGGCGGCGGTCGCATTTCACAAAATTCCTCAAATTCCCCCTAATACCCCACTCTCGCTATCGGTTCCTGTTCCTGCACTTGCAACGACGACAACTAACTCCCAACATCGTCCCCACGCTCCTTAAATTCCTCTCTTAGCTGCCTTTTCTCCTCTGATTTTCTACTCCCTCTCCCTCTCCCTCCCTGCTATTCTTTAGCAAAGTTTTCACGTCTCTTCTTCTTGCTTTCTCCATAATTCTCAGTCCCCAATCGTCCTGAACCAAGGATTTTCGAGCTGATCGACCGGAACCCATTATCGCAGTGGCTTTTCCACACGGATAGTTATGACCTCTGTGCAGATTTGCATGGATTCCACCGACTGGCAACAGGTAATTAGAACTCCCATGAATTTCACTTGCAGTAATATACCCACTGCGAGGTTTTGTTTAATGTCTTCCTGCTGCATTATGTTTTGGAATTATGTTGATTCTTTATCCTTTTATATCCTCGCACAGACCCATCTACACTCTCAACGTCGAGTTCACACAAATATAACCAAAAATATATGAACCTCAAGCTTTGCAAGTTGCATATTAGACCTAGGACTAGATCGGTCTGATGGCTTCTCCATGAGTTGAATTTTACTTTGCTGAATGTTCCTGGATGAAAGACCTAAATTTGCAAGCAGTTGGTTTTGAGTACTCATTACAATAATAATTGATTGCGCTGCAAACTTAAATCTGATTAGCTATCATTGATTGGTGATTCAGTGATTACCTCAATTAAGATCTATATCTATCTACTAGTAGTTGATCTTGAATTCTCATTGCAATAACCATTAGTTTAGCTGAGTTGCAGATCCTAGTAAAATTAGCTAAAATTCATAGGCTATTCAGTCATTGCCTTGTCTGAACATAATTAGAAAAGTGAGCAGCTCTATAGGCTGGCTGAGAAGATGTTGTAATACAGGCAAGCTCTCACTCTTGTTGAGAACAAAGAAGTGAGGCTCATTATAATCCAGACGAAAGAGATGCTGAGTAATTTTTTATGTCTTTGACCAAAGCTCTTACCGACTTTTGGTACTTAATAGATCTAGACTTACAGTATCAAATCATGAGCACTGCTTTGTGATAATATCAGCTATTGTAAGGAATTATTTGTAACAGCATCTGCTGTTGTAAGGAATTTTAGTGTTGATAGAATAAGTTCTTTGATCTTTTTACTCCCTTATCCGCTATATCATCACTGTAATCCAGTCAAAAAGTTCGCATGAATGCAAAGTTGTTTTGCAAAAACATTTCAGACAGCTGTATGCAGAAATTATTTGTCATATATCAACTGCACTGCAATTATTATAGAAAAGTTTATATTTTGGTTCGGGGTGGAAAGGTTTATAAATATTTCTTCCTGATAATTCTGATTTAGTTTGGGTTCAACAGCAGAACGGTATGCAGGAGAGAGGGTTGAAGTCCCCGGACGATATGATGTCTGCATGTTCCCGGCCTTTGTTGGAACGAAGACCGGTGAAGCAGCCAACCGATCAGCAAACTCTCAAGTGCCCTCGATGCGATTCCCCCAATACCAAATTCTGTTACTATAACAATTACAGCTTATCCCAGCCTAGACATTTCTGCAAGACATGTAGAAGGTACTGGACTAGAGGTGGTGCACTTCGCAATGTTCCAGTCGGTGGAGGGTGCAGAAAGAACAAGAGGACTAAAAGAGGCGGCCTAGATATTCCTGGAGGAGGACTAACATCTAGTAATTCTGGAAATCCTTCTTCAGCTCATGACCTAGTGACTAATCCTTTCCATCATACTCCAAATGGTTCTATGTACTATGGACTTCCTAGCAGTGGGAATGAGATTAGTCTGGCCTTTGCCAGAATTCAACAAGCTGCAAGACTGGGTGACAGATCGGCCATGGCCAATTGCAAAAACTCCAGTGATTATAATCTGGGACGTAACACCCAATCCTCCATCCCTTCTTCACATCTTTCTGCACTGTCAGCTCTCAAGTCCTCTCAGCTTTCAGGTCTTGAATTCCCTATAATCTCAGGTCGGCAAGATCAAGCCAGTGAAGATTTCTGTTCCTTCTTAGAGACCAACCCACATATGCCAGGACCAATTAATATCAATCCACCTCTAACGGCCACCACCAGCAATCTCAACATGTTTACTGCATCAGAGGATCATCATGGGCAAAATAACATTGATTCAGGCATTCGTTGGAATAGGTTGAACGACCAGTCAAGGATTCCCCTTGCACTTATTCACGAGGGACATCATCCAGATGAAACACAGGCATTAGCATCCAATTTCAATGGCGAACACCATCATCACACAATAAGCAAATCCAAAGTCAAGACAGAAGAACCAGAGAATCGACTCGTTTCAGAATGGCAAATAATACCAGGTGCTGCAGCATCAGAAACGCTATTTCAAACCGCCGGAGATAATGCTGACTATTGGAATGGAGGTGCATGGCCGGATCTCATGACAAGCTATGTAGGCAGCTCATCTATCGGCCCTATAGTTTAGAAATTGCGTAATGAGCATAGCAAATTATCAAAGAGATAATGGCACCTATGCATGTCTGGTTTTTTACTTATTGAGTTCTTTCATAGATCAGGAATTTGATCAATTCTTAGTCTTCTAATGGAGATATCTCTGCCAATCAGATTAGAGGCTCGCCATGCCAACATTGTTAAATTCGTTCCACAATACCAGATAAAGCTGCATTTTCTGCCAGGGTACTGCAAGTTTGATCACCATACGAGCTGAAAAAAGAGTCCCTGCATTAAGGGCATCCGAATTTTCATTTGTTCTAAAGCTTCTTGGGTTACTTGACTTCAGCGTGATTGCCAACTTAGCTTAGGGTTTCTTTCCAGTCAACTTTGCAGCCTTGCGAGGAGATTTTTTTTAAAATATGGAGTCTTCTACAATGGAACTACAGAATTGTTCAGTATATTGAAGTGTGGATGAAAATAACCAATTTTTTTGCTAATTTCCAACTGTTGTCTTGTGAGAGCTTTCCAGGGGAAAATCCGTTTGTAAATATCCAATATATGTCAGTGTGTATTATTTTGGAACACTAGATTGAGATTTACTGTCGATTATTCCAGTTTGTTGTGTGCTTATGTATCTATGCAGCTGAGAATTCAACTTCCCTGCGTGGCTTTTAAGGAGAAATGAAATTTTTGAGGCTTGCGGGAACGATTGGTTGTAGGAGGGTAAAGTTTGCTTCGGCTGCTAAATTTATAAGTTTGTAGTGGCTTCTTGATTGGTTCTTAGCATGTCATGTATTGGCATCTATTACATTTTATAATGTGAGTTTAAATGGAGTTGTGGAGTTTAAATGTAATATTGCTACTGTTTTATTGAAAAAATGAAAAAAAAAAAAAAAGTGTGTTAATGTTAACATGTCAATTTTTATGTTGAAACTGTGGTGAATGCTGTATAGATGAAGAAATAACGTCCTGCAAGTTTAAGAAAAAAAAATCACTTTGTTTAAGAGTATTAAAAAAAAATTAAGAGTATTAAAAAAAAAATTGTTAGTTTTAATCAAATTTCAGATCAAATAATAGAAAATTCCAGTCTGCTCCTGATCAGTGTAGTACCCACAGGTACAAGATCCTTGAGACGCACCAACCCCACCTCAAGGCTACACTGATCAAGAATCTGATCTAAGTTCGGTGCTACACTGATCAAGAATCTGATGGATGCTAGTTAATGTAGCCTGTAGGAGGGTAGAGTTGGCTGCTGCTCTTAAATTTGTAAGTTCATATTTAGAGGCTCTCTGATTTGTGATTAGTATGTTATGTATTGGTACATTTCATTATTTATCATGTTGAAAACATAAATGTGGAGTTTAAATGTAATTTAAGTGTAATTAAAAATAGAAGTTCAATAGTTTAAATGTAATTTTAGTATAATTTTATAAAAGAGAGGAGATTTTATATTTTGAGAAGTTATTTGGAAGATTTATTAAATATAATTTGAGTGGGTCTAATAGTTAAGAAGGCAGTAGGCTAAAGATTCTATGAGATGAAGATTTTTTTAGGGGATATTTGATTGAATTCGGGCTAGAAATTGTTGGACTCCTAGATTTAAGTGATTATTTCTGTAGAATCAGAGTGAACTCCTAGTTTTTCAGCATGCTGAATTCATTGTGCATTCAGATATGAATTTTGAACAATAAAAAATAATGATTCGTGTAAATTTACATAGCAGAATTCCAACGAAAAAACCATTTGGTAGAACAGCTAAGTGTTTTCTCCTTAAAAATTACAGATTCAAATTCAGAAAAATAAAGATATATATACTTTAATAAACTTTAAACCTTAAAAATACATTATTATTATTATTATAAAATTAAAGTTTTACATAAATACATTTACCTAAAATCTATTAAAAAACAAGAATATTACATTTAAAAATAAATTATAAAAAAAAATAAAAATTAACATATACAATTATCCACAATTTCATATATACATACTTCACGTCCAAATAAGAAAAAAAAAAAAAAATTAGTTCACAAACATACTCACTTTACAAGCATACTTATCACTTTACAAGCATACTTATCAGACAAACATCCTCATCTTGCAGATGTATTCACAAGGCAAAAAAGAATCACAACATGCCCTCCGGGCAACGAAAAAAAATGGATAAAAGGTGTGAAAGCGGCAGCAGGACAACATGTCATTTTGAGCAATTTTTTTATTCTGAACTCTGGTGAATGCTGTGAAAAAAAATATCCTGAGCGGATTCGAAACAAATTTTCCTCTAACGTAAGGCTGGCACTCTCAGGAGCACGTTGCAGCAGAGTTTTTGAAGTTTAATTAAAGAAAGCTGGAGTCAGTACTAAAGAGAAAAAGCAATTTTATTTACAGCTACTTGTCGTGGATTAAGATTCCAGAATGTCAGAGACAATATTTCCATGTAACCTCTGTGACACTGACAAAGCCAAGTCCTTTAAGTACTACTTGTCCTCAGAAAAGAATGAAATACGATCAAGCTAGAGATTCCTCATACTTTTGAGTTTTTAATGCACGATACTCCCCTGGTCTCTCTGCAACTGCATGCTGCATGTACAAATGTTTCACCTCAAATAGGCACCCAAATATGATTTGACTGCAATTATAATCGGCATGCTCTGCTTCATAAGCCCGTGAATGGCCGCAGCCACGAAGTTTAGGTACCCATAAGATCTGACAAAATCAAATTTTACTTGTTTAATGCAACTAATCAAACTCTGTACATATATATTTTTTTTCCATTAAGATCACAGAGATGAAATGATATTCTGACCGAAATCTTTTTTTTCCAACATGAAATGTGGTCAGAAACTTATCTGATATTTTCTCACTTCGTAGATGATATGAGGTGCTAAACTGTTTTCACTTAGTAGATGATATGAGGTGCTAAACGGCCACTCAAAAACATAAGACTCAAACCAATAAAGATATTAAACGACCACCCTAAAAACACAAGACTCAAACCAATAAATTCTCTCTAAACCTGAAGAGTATGCTCACGTCTTACCATCTGTACTATCCCATATGGCTTCTGACTGAAATTCTTGTGCTTGTAACAGTTCAAGAATCCTATATAATTCGATTTAGTTATTAATCCCAGCAATAGTTTCAGCTTAAGAATCCCCTTAAATACCGGTATCCCAAAACATAGAAAATTTCATGTCACCTGGATTAAACTAAAAAGGCTGTTTTATAATTCCACCAATTCGTACGTTGCTTGGAACGAGCATGTCTTTGTACTGGAAAGTTCAAAGCGCGTGAGCACCCACCAGACTAGTACATACGATTGTAGGTAAAGCCACAGCAGTAGTAGAATTCACAACTTGCTTGTACATCTTCTAAAACCAGTATGTGGAATATTTTTTCATGCAGGCAGACAGGACATTCTGTGAAGAAATTTCAGTCATATTCTGAGGACACTCTGTGAACAAATTTCAATTATATTCTTCGTGGCGTTCAAGCCACAACCTGTTTAATTCTGACTTCATCGGAATGGGATTTAGCTCCGCCATCTCTCCACTAAATGGCTGTTCTAACGGATCAGCCCAACAATCATCTGTACGTTACTGTTTATCTATGCTGATCAGGAGATACAAGATAACTGGATCCTTAAACCTGTTACAGAAACATTCTGTACATAACTCTGCTAACAGCTTATATATATATATACCATTTGTTCGATTTCAATTGTCACGTCCATGAGCACATCGTACGATAAAATTGATTCAAAACGCACCTCAGTTTCTCGTGATGGATTTTGACTAGATTTATGGTTTCATCTTATAAACTTAAAATTTCAGTAAAACTGGCAATACTAAATTGATTGTGGTTCCATCTTATAAACTTGAATTTCAAAAATACTGGAAATACATTAAATTGATTAGAATTATGAAATTTTATTATGTAAATGGTTTTTTTTGGGGTTAAAATAGTTAAAGTATATTTTATGAAATTTTATTATTTAATTTTTTTGGAGGGTTAAAATAGTTAAAAGTATATTTTCATATAACATATCTTAAAAAATTAAATAGTTTAATAGGTTAAAGAACTTTTTGTCCCGCAAACAAGATCTCATACATTAATTTAATGTGTGGCTATTATAAAATCTTAAAATTATATTATTATTATGATATATATGATCTTTTTCCACATTAATATAGTATGTATTATGGGGTAATATTTGTGTAACTTGAGGTTTACTTAGGTCTTGACAAAACAAATAATTGGAGAGTGAAAGTTTCCACATTTAGTCATATTGTTGCAGCTTTTATGAAATTAAACTATGTAAATAATTCTACTAGACACTTTACCCATCATCACGGACAAATGAAGTTTTACAATGGAAATATAAATAAATGGAATAATGGACCCCAAAAGGGTCTAATAAAAGAAACATAAATAAGGAATAAAAAAATGGGAGAGTTAAAAAAGGAGGTTAAAAACAATGAAAATGAGGTAGGGGGGAATTGCCTCCTTTCTTCAATGGTCATCTCACCTCTCTCATCCTATTTATTTAAGTTTCCACTTGTTTCCATTCTAAAGATTTATTTGTCCTTAATGATGGGTGGAGTGTGTACAGTGGAAAGATTGGAAGTTTCAAAACTATTTACATAGTTTAATTCCATAAATGTTGCAACAATATGACTAAGTGTGAAAACTTTTACTCTCAAATTATTTGTTTTGTCAATACCTAAATAAACCTCAAGTTACACAAATATTACCCCATAGTACATACCATATTAATATGGGGAAGCGATTATATTTGTCATAATAATAATAATATAATTTTAAGATTATATAATAACCAAACATTACATTGATATATGATGTATGAGATCCTTTATTTAAACTCTCCAACCTAAAAAAACTCTAAAAAAAAACGTTGGACGCCAAGTGTGGGGATCCACACCAAAGGGTGTGGCACCCAAACTACTCCTAAATTGCTACTAACTCAATCTAAAGTATCACATTTAATCTCGTAATTGGCACTTATAGTGGAATTCAGTACAATAGTTTTTGTTTACTCATCCAATGATTTTCCTTTGCGCTTTTGTTGTTGTTGTTTTTGTTCTAGGCATTGGTTTACTTTGGGGGCTATGACATTGTACGTAGGAGTTAGTTTTCTTGTGATTCATCCTTCGAGTTTAAGTTTTTTGTGCAACTTGACAATGGGGTGGAAGGCAAGCTTGTTATGCTTTAGTTATTGGTTGTCTAGGCTCTACTCTTACTTTCAATTTGGCCATTGATCACATGTGTTGAGTTGTTTCATTTTCATGGGGGCATTTGAGTTGTTGTTTGTTGTTTGGTTTCACTTGTGGCATTGACTTTGTTCTCTAGTGAGGTGAAATATAGTGGTTATGGGAAAAAAATTCTAGGGTTTTTCCTACTTTATGCAAGTTTGTCTAGTGCATTTACTCAGGGGGTTGTGGCATTGTAGGTGGGAGTTGGTGCTTCACGAGTTGGTTTTTCCATGATTTTTCCTTCATATTTGTGTTTCTTTTTGCAGGTCAATAGTGGGGTGGAAAGGCAAGATTTCTCTGTGCTGGTTATTGGTCATTTTGGTTATGCTCTTGCTTTCTATTTTTTTTTCATTGATCTCATGCATTGGGTTGTTGCATTTTTCTTGGGGCATTCAAGTTGTTATATTTTGTTTGGTTTCTATAGTAGGGGTTGGGGTGGCATGCTTGCATCTACTCTATTTGTTGTTCTTGCACTACCAATAGCTCTATTTCATCGATTTCATTGATGGGTTTGGCTTTTTTCTTCGATGAGGTGAAATATAGTGGTTCTGAGCGATTTACATTGGGTAGACTTTCTAGGGTTTTTTCTTTTTCATTAGATGTCCATAGAGTTGTGGTGTATTTATGTTTTTCTCTGTAAACAACTACTAGGTGTTCTATGAGTTGCCTATTTTCCTTAGTTTCACTGACAATGTGCTCATTATTTTGGTAGCTGGCTCAATTGGCACAACACTATGTGCTTTGGTTGGTGGTCATCTCTTGACAAGGTTCCAATCTTCATTGCTACTGGTGAGCAACTTCCTCCCCTTGTTTGTTCTTATACATTTAATTATTATTACTCCATTGATGGATTGAATGTGTCCTTCTAGATGTTTCTTTGTATATAAACATTTTTATTATGAACATTGGTCTGCTTGTGTCATTTTACATTAGATTCGAGTTCATGATTATGTAGTGTAGCTCTTGTTAACCATTTAAATTGTAAACATAGCTTGCCATTTGACATGGTTTTCTTGTGAGTCTATGATTGTTGTCTTTTTGATGCCCTCTTTCAACTACATTGCTATTATTGTCTACTAAAGTATAAAGTGCAATTTTTTTTCCATCTGTTCCATTTGTCTCTTTCTTCTAGAATGCCTTTGGATTCTGGATAATATCCACCATTAAAACAAAGGAATAAACAGTAGCTCACAAACCCCAATATACACCAAACAACCCAACTCAATCGAATTGGGAAGAATGATCCAAAACAAAACCCACTACATTGGATGTTTCTAGTTGTTGTTATAAATGAAAGTAGTTCAGATGGAGTTAGTGATATTGCAAAAGTAATAAATCGAACAAACTCAATATTTTCTATATGGTTTTTCTATGCCATTGAACTCTAGTTCTAGGTTGCTTGTCACCTTTTTATTAGGTATTTATTGTTTAGGTCTCAAAGTTTGTAAGAGTGTTGTTTTTGGATTCTTAAATCTAAGGGAACTTAAATTGATGTGTGAAATGGTCTGATCACAGGCTTGGGTGGTTTTAGTCTAGTCATTGTTTGAGGTAGAATTATTATAACAATGTTTTAGCATTGGCTTCTTTGAATGCAAAAACTATAGTAGTTTTCTAGCATAGCCTATATTAGTTTGTTGGTATAGGTTTTGGTTTGATGCATTGTTCTTTGATGGTAAGTTGCATTTCAGTTGATGGGAATTATGGCATTAGATACCATTCATTTGAATTCGAAACAAATCTACTTGTGTGTAAACTAGATGGCAAGAAGTCTTGTCTACCATTACACATTTAATCCATATCATTCAATTCATGGATTTAATGTGTCCTTCTACATGGTTCCTTGTATATAAATGATGTTTTTTTGAACGTGGTGTACTTGTCCCATTTTACATTGAACTCAATTTCATGGTTATATGTAAAAGCTCCCACTATCCATTTGAACTCTAAGCATGGCCTACTAGCTGACCAACCTACTTTTCTTGTTAGTTCATGATTTTTGTCTTTGCAACAACCTCTTTCAACTACATTATTATTCATATCTAATAAGCATAGATTGCATTTTTTTTTCAATCATGTCATTTGTTTCTTTCTTCTAGAATGCCTTTGGATTCTAGACAAATTTGACCATCAAAAGAAGACAACAAACACTAGCTTGAAAACCCCAATAAACGCTAGACACACCCCCTCAATCCAATTGGGAACAATTAGCTAGATCAAAACCCGACTACATTGGAAGTTCTTGGTTCCTAGTCTAAATGTAAATTGTTCAAATGGAGCTAGTGATATTACAAAAGCAGTAAATTGAGTTGAATCTTGCTACAATCTTTTCTATATGGTAACCTTATTTTTATCTATGTTTCCATGGGGTTGCATAGGACGCTATTTCCATGTGTAGAGGTATTTTCTTTTTTCGATTATTATATATCATAGCCTATATCAGTTTATTGGTATAGGTTATGTATTGATAAATTATGTCTTGCTCTCTGATGGTGAGTTTAGTTACATTTTTTATGTGCATTGTGGAATTACAATCAATTTATTTGAAGTTAAAAGAAATTTACTTGTGCATAAACTAGATGGAAAAGGTTACCATAGGATTAAGGAGGATTTTTTCTGGGAAGGTCTTAAAACTGATGTTCAAAAGTTTGTGTCTGAATGTGTGGTCTACCAACAGAACAAGGGATAGAAAATCAAGACGTGAGGTCTCTTAGAACCATTAGCTATACCAAATCAACATTGGGAAGAAGTTTCAATGGATTTTGTTATAGGTTTATCCAAATATGAAGGAAAGACTGTCATCATGGTAGTAGTGGATCAACTGACAAAGTATGCCCATTTTTCTCTCTTTATCATCCTTTTAAAGAAAGTAAAATAACTACAACATTCATGGAAACAATTCAAAATCTACATGGAGTCCTTAATATTATTGTAAGTGACAGAGATCCAATTTTCACTGAAAATTTCTGGACTGAATTATTTTCTTTTTTGGGTACTCAATTGGTTCACATCTCATCTTATCATCCTCAATCTGATGGGAAAACTAATATTTTGAATAAATGTCTTGAATGATATATACATTTCTTTGCATATGATAAACAAACACAACGGTTCAAGTGGTTTCCCTTGGTAGAATGGTGGTGCAACACATCCTTCGATACTTCATAAAAAATGTCACCATTTCTGACACTTTATTGATATCATCCTCCATCCATCACATCTCCCTTGAAAGGAACTACAAAGGTCCAAGMAGTGGAGGACCACATAGAGCACCAACAAGAGGTTCTCAAACTATTGAAGGAAAACTTGGTTATGGAACAAACTAGGATGAAACAACAAGTAGATCAACATCACAGTGAAAGGGAATTTAAAGTGGAGGATTGGGTATTTTTGAGGCTACAACCATATAAAAAATGTCCCTCAAGAAAAAATATTAGGACAATAAATTAGCACCCAAATATTATGGCCCCTATAAGGTGTTGCAAAGGATTGGAAGTATGGCTTACAAATTGGAGTTGCCTCCATCTTCACATGTACATCTAGTCTTCCATGTTTCTTTCTTAAAAAAGGTAATCGATGAAAATATCCTAGTCCAAACTATTTTACTAGAGATTAATGGAGAAGGGAAAATAATTCTAGAGCCAGAAACAATCCTTGAAACAAGGATTGAGCATCTATGAAATCGAGAAATTACTGAGTACCTTGTCAAATGGAAGAACCTACCAATGGAAGAGGTGACATGGGAAGATGAATTATTCATGCATAAACACATGTGGTTATTCAAGTGTTGAGGAAAACACTTGTTCGAAGGAGAGGGGCATGTTAATCCCTAGACAAAGCCCCATGTTAAGTATAAAACCCCTTATTAATCCCTATATATTGAATTATCACATTTATAGTGTTATATTAGTAGGTCATCTAGAACCC
>SNQJ01S0011151.1:132253-150063 GCA_010110895.2 Picea sitchensis
GCTTAGTCTTGGGGCATATTAAAATAATCATGTAATGTTATTCCAAGGGATACGGGTGGGGAGGAGAGGATTCCTAGAAATAAGGAAGGTGTGTCTTAGATGGTAATTTCCCATGGAACTTACCATGAAGCAAATGTGAGGACGAATGGAGAGAAACTTGGGGGAGGTCTCATGGGATATTGTGTTGAATTTTAATAAGTGAAGGAGGAGATTCCTATAAATAAGGAAGGAGTGTCTTATATGGTAATTTCCCATGGAACTTACCATGAACTAAATTTGAGGACAATTGAGGAGAAATCCGAGGGAGGTCTCATGGGATATTACGTCGAATTTTGGTGAGTGAGGGAAAAATGAAAACATTAAATTAAATGGGAAAATAAAATGAATATGTACAACCTACGACTTAGAATATAAAAGGGAAAACAATATTAAGATAAAAATTAAAACGAAAAAGATATATATATATATATATATAGTTGGAATACTGAGAGGGGGTGGTGGTGAATTGATATGAGCACAATTGTTATTTTTAACCACAATATAAAACCTCCAATAATGTTAAATAGTTAACATTAGCATTCAATATATCATCGACACCATAATTCAATGCATAAACATCACATAAGCATAGTACATCAGAATGTTACGTGGAAACTCAATACAAGAGAAAACCACGAAATTATTTTCTTATTTATCAAAGAGTACATTCATTGGAAGCACCAACTTCCTATTTCTCCAGCTCCAATTGGAAGGAGGCTCCAACCCCCTATTTATAGGTTGCAACTTGAAGGAATCTCCAACTCCCTAATTTACCAGCTCCAACCAAAAGGAGATTACAACCCCCTTTCCTTGCCCCTTCCAACCACCCTGAAATAAAAATGTAGACCAATCTTTCACTATCTATGTTGTTGTAACTGATAACATGTTGTTGTTTTTGTTTCTAATACTTATGTTGTTTCTATTGATTTCGATATCTCATGAATACTGCAACCATGCATACCTCATACCAAGATCCATAAGAGAGTTCTCCAAATCAAATTCTTATGAATCACTACGACATATATGTTCTCGATTTCTTAAGAATACACACCCTAAGATACACAGGAAGACATGCCTTCAATCTATAGCTGACTTGGGTTTTAGATCTCTGATCTTCAACAAATTTTCTTCATAGTTCCACAACCCTTACACTATTTTCTTGCAACTGTTTGTTCTTTTCCCCACTATAGCCTGCAGATGTACGTGCTTTTCCTCCTGAAAATCACAGATTTATGCAAAGGACATGGATCTTTAACTCTTTCTTCGTACACTTGGCTCATGCAAACTTCTTCCTTCACTGGAGTTCTCTGACCTTGACTCACTGCCTCAGATCTACCAATTTGTATTCACCAGAAGTGATATTCCAATTGACTCTTCTCTGTATTTTAATGATGATCTCATGATGACATGCAACTCACATGCAACTTGTTAACTTCTGTTTACAACTACTTTACTTTAACATGCAACTTATTAGCATCCTATTCAAGGGTTGACATCAATGACAATCAATCTTTCAACAATTAATCTTTATATATATATATATATATATATATATATATATATATAGTCAAATTGTTTATAGTTTTACGAAGATATGAGAAAAATAATGATGTACATATTATACATTAGGTTTTAGGAAAAATACCATAGGTAACAAATAGTTTATTCATGTAAAACAAATAATTTATCCATGTAAAAACATATTTGACCCAAGTAAAAAACTTTTTTTAAGTGAACTTTATTTACCCCATGTAAAAAATAAGTATCTAATGTAACTTTAGGGAAAATCATGGGGAAAAAACCACGGGAAAATACCATGTGTAATCAAATCATGTGGTTTTCCAAAACCAAGGGTAAAATGAAAATAAATAATAAAAAAATAAAATAAAATTTAAATTGAAATTAAAAAAATACAAAATATATACAAAAAGTTAAAAAAATAAAAATAAAATACAAATTAGGAAAATAAGACCAAATTGCATACAAGTCAGGGTTCCATTCCCGTGATGGTTCCATCGGTTAGGTTTCTGCACCTAGGGGCCCACAAATAGGAGTAAGGTAAACTAGGTAGGTTTCAAGTAATTGGGTGTCAATGTGAGTAACTAGGTGGTATGGTGATCAAGAACACTCAGATTCAAATGCAATGAATGGAAAGAGACCAAGGGGAAGAAGATGACACATCATGCAACAAATCAATGTCACAAATAACAACAAATGGTAAAAGGATATTGATGCCAACCGGATGCAGAAAACATGYCAATCCATTCAAGTTAAACATATCAAAGGGTGGAATTGCTAAGATAACAAAGAGAGGAGGTACAACCCGATCAAGGAATAGATTCCTACGTAATGCTACAATGTGTGATACTAATTGTGACAGATAGCGAGCAGACATTGGGCGAAAACAAAACAAGGAAATACAACCAAGAATATCTATAGACCTTGGACTTGGGTTTTCCAAGAGAGGTAAGGCCGAAAGAGGAACCTAGTAGAGATCAATCAGAAGAGGCTCAGGGACAGGCTTGCAGGAAAGGTGGATATGATAGCCTTGGGAGCTTCGAACCTTAGTGCAATTGCAAGCTAAGTAAAATTTCTTCCCGATAAAGGGAAACTTGGTAAGGGTCAAGGTTAAGGTTTTGGATAAGAATAAAGGGATTCCCCCACATGAATTTCAAGACTGGAGTAGTCACATAAATTAAGTGGCCCTGCAAACCCGCTCATGCAACCACACAAATTATGAGATCAGTTACGCGATTAAAAGGACACTTGCCAATACACAATACAAATTGTATTCCCCACCTTCAAAATTTTATAAATGGGCAGTTGTAGATAAGTGTCCTAAAAACTATATGTTCCAAGTCTCAAACTCAAAGTAAGGATCAATGATTTTGTGACTCAAGCTAAGAGTTTTAAACTAAAGAGAGTGTGATCAACATGTGAAATCATAAAGATGAATAAAATAAACACAACATGCAAGGAAAATGATGAAGAATTTAAGTGATTCATTCAGAAAATCCTCCAAAACTGAACTCATCCAAGACAATCATCAATCAATATCAAACCCCCAACTCCCTCAAGGTAGACAAAGAATAAGAATTAGTCTCAAGCAGTAGAGGATTATGCATTAGGGTTTAAATTTTAGTAGGGGGGGCCCTTTCCGTTCACTTGTAAAATAAAAAGTAAAAGAAGGTTGTTGTGGCCTCAACAAATAGTGATACAATGGAAGAACCGGTTATCTTTGTCATTAGAAGTCTAGGGCCTTTACTTCATATCTGAATTTTAAATATAAGTTTATCAAATTGTAAATAATTTTCCAATAATCATGGGTACCACAATGATGTTAAATTTCTAAAAGATATAACCCAATATTTCTAGTACTTATTGTCTAACACACCCTTTTCAAAGACCCAATTASTGAGGTAAATTATTTTTCTAGCTACAAACTTCATATTAGMTTTGGTTTAACCATGGGTTTTCACTTTTTAGGAAAAACAAACATCTACATATATGTGTTGCTCATCTCTCTTTTCCTSGCATTGCTTCACTTCCAACAAGCATCCATAGCCTCAATGAAGTTTCMTGAGTACCATAAAAGAATATCCCTATTGATAGCAGACGTMCATAACTCCAACGAGTTTACTTATACTTCCCACACTATTAATAGTKCTTTTGACTTCCTTTTGTTTCAAAATATGCTCACCCTTTTAGATTTATATATAGATATGCATATGCAAATAAGGTGTGAAGGAAGCAATGTGATATGAGATTTTCTCTGATTTGTTGAGTAGATGTTATGCATTTTAGTTTAACYGATGGGTCTCCCCAAAAACTGTCATGGTATGGGCCATTTTATTAATATGAAGTGGATGGATCTCAAAGAAAAAAGTAGATAGAAACYTTCATATACTTATGGATTATCGTGGTATGCTCAATAGGCACATGTGGTCCACCACAACTATCAGTCCATACCAAAAGCTTAAKAACTTCATGAATATTCATTCARATAGAATATCCCATASATATCATGACTTGTAAAAAWTTTCTTCAGTATGTGATTAGAATTGGACCAATCCCTTACTCAAATTTAAAGAGTAATCCTCAAGGAAGTYTAAGAAGTCAAATCGACTCAGGGAAATATYTGCATTCAAATTAAGGATGGAAATCATCCATACAAGAAGAAACTAAGGTTGAAGCCAATTCATGAAAAATAAAACTAAGCTAAGAGAATCCTAAAGCTATAATGTTAGTCATAAAAAAAATGAAAATTGGCTGAAAAATAAGAAGAGAACCCAACAAGAAGTAATCGATCTAGGGAAACAATAGTGAAAGTGTTTTTTAGTGACAGTTTGGAAAGTAAGATGAGGGCAATAATTAGTCACACAATGTTAACCATTCAACATCAATCCCAATTGAAATGTTCTCATGGTAAATATCTGAAAGGAAGAACAAACAAGATTATGCGAATTGATAATATAGTGAAAAAAATCGCAACATAGTCCTCCGATCCAACTGTCACATGCAAATTTATTTTCATTTAGTGCAACAAAACAATCTTCCAGGAATATATCAAAATGGATTAATGGATAAATTTAGTGAAAACATATTTTCAAAAACCAATTACATGAAACATTTTCAAAAAATTTGCACACTTGAAAATAATGAATTTTTCAACAAGAGAAATTTCATTTCATATTTCTCAACAAAGCACCAATTTCTTCTTTGATATAAAAGATATTAATTAGTCCCAAATATTTAAATGATTCAATATGATGAGGAAAAGAGGAGATATTACAGTTAGAGGTCATCAAAATAATCATGAAAAGGACTCCAAATATAAACTATATCATAAACCAACATATGAATGCATGAATGAGACTTTATTTTGGATCAACTGTTGAGTTGGTGACAATATTGGTTGATTAAAAAGAATATTGCAAAGGAATCTGAGCAGCCAAGTTTATATTCCTAAGTTTCTTTCTTTTCAAGAGAAAAATCCCGAGTTGTTGGTCGCACAAGTCATTTCTCAACCTGCATAAAAAAAGAGAATGGTGTGATCAACTATTAAACAATTTGGGAAAAACTCTTCCTCTAAATGACTAACTTATTTAAATGAAATTAGACCAAAAATATAAGTAAATACCAAAATTAAACTAATCCTAAGCAAATAACACTAAGCTAATGTAAAATTGGACTATATTGGTTGTCATAAAACTTATTCAAATGCCAATGCAATCATCAAGTATCTATCTATTGTCCATTCAGTTAAATATCACAACCTTCTTCCTAAGATATAAGAACTATGTGCTTTTCCCACAATATTCCCTTTGACATGAGACTTAGTGTCATTGAGTTGTGAGATTTGAATCCCTGGACACAATGTCTTGTTCCTGGAATTAGAATCAATCAAGTTAAACAAACAGGGCCATAAGACTTTAATTCCATCTATCTTCTAATGATACCAGTTCACCAACAAACCTTAGTCATAAAAATCTGATTAAAAAATTATTAACATTGCACCCCAAGGTACATGTTTCCTCTAATTATTGATGATAATGATGTGAAACATCCATATGATCATCTTCAAACTTGTGAAAGGAAATATGAAATCATTATGTAAATGACAACAATTAAGACACTTTGGTAAGATGCAAATAATCTTAGGTCACAACTTATATGGATTGACTCCCATCATGAATGAAAGATATAATTAGAAATCGAAATTGAATGAAGTGAGTAAGATCTGATTTCTAATTCGTGATAAGTTAATGTTTGTCGTGATGGGAAAATCCATGAAATCGATATCCTCAAGTTCCCAAGAGTGTTCCAAGTATATAAACCATACATTTCACTTCATCGAGCTTACATGTGGCATAGAATATGGAGAAAATGAAATTAAAAATAAGAGTATGCAGTTTGTCTCTCTACTAGATAGGTTTTTCATTCAAAAGAATGAGATATATAATCTAGAAAACAAAATCAACAAGCTCATGAGTAAGAGGTATCCAATAAAATATGTTCTAACATAACCCAAACATTCTTATCTTTCCAAGTTAGGAATAAACTGAGTTTTGGTTCAAGGAATGTTGAAGAGTGTGGGGCCCAATAGATGAATTATAGCTCAAGAAATTCATATCTTGGAACTTATTATCATGGATAAGATAAAAACAAATGTTGAAAATTTGAATTTAAGAATCTTAGAAGTTGAATTGTCATTTTACATTGAAGTATTTACAACTCCCAAGAATTTGTATGATTTCAACATGATGAAGTAAGTGAAACATAATTAATCCATGATAAAAATATGATCAATCAAGAATGTAGCCGGAATGAGTGATCTAATATTAGCAAATCCAAATGATGAAAAACAATTCTAAGAAAAGAACAAGTCTCAAACCCTCATGATTTGGCAGTGCTAGGATTGAATCTTTAGTCTACCGATGAGTTGGGGAAAAAATGATTGATTCTCAAGAAATTTTTGAAATATATTCCAGTAGACAGATTGATATAGTAATGTTATCTACAATGTCAAAATATGTTTCTAGGAAGCTTGAAAAAATATCTCTCTCTATTATATATAAGAGGGAAATTGGATCAAGTAAGTTGTAATATAAAAGGTAAAATCCTCCTTGAAAGGATAATTGAATAGATCATAAGATATGTTCAACCTATTGAGGAAAAGGTATGAATTACCTTACTCAATCATTTTTGAATCTTTCCTAGCTAGGAAAAGATAGTTGGGAATATCACCCAAGGTTTTATGGCCTCAAAAATATTTACCCAATCTGCAAGTATTAATTACAAGGGTTTAGGTTGATTTATTAATGAAAAGAATGTTGCAATATAAAATAAAATTTATAAAATTTCTGAAATATACATAGATTACAGAAAATAAACATGGAGATCAAAAAACAAAAAGTAACTAAGACACAAATACACATAAATGAGACAGAATAACAATCTGATTTATTTCATTATGAGATATCAAAAGTGTTTTTCTCTTTACAAAACCCCTGCAAGGGCATGGACCAAAGTCTGATTTAGAGATCCCCGATGAACACCATACAAAAAGACTCTAACAATAAAGTAAAACTGAAATTTATTATCTGGATCATCTTGCCACAAAATGTTTTCAATTTGACTCTGCAAAATATCCTTTATAAATTATGAAACTTAATTCACAAACAGACAATAATACACAGAATATCAAGGATGGATGAACACCTCTAAAACAAGCATTTGAAGAATTTGGTTCAATTTTGAACCTTGCTGTCTACAATAAGACACTGTTGTCAAAAAGAGAATTAGGCTTTGAATAAACTCAAGAATGAATAAAAACTGAAACTATCTCATGAAATCAAAAGAGAAAACCTTAGTCTTGATTTCTCCTTCTATTCTCCCCTTGTTTCTTCTTCTCATTCAACTTTTATTCTTTCCAAATAAGTTGAATTAGTTCAACTACTTTCTTTAGTTAAGTTAGTTTGACTTAACTAATTAGTTTAGGAGAAATAAATAATAATAATATAGTTAAGGGTCTTTAATTAATAATAACTAGGTAGGTGGTACCCCTTGTGACTCCCTTCATTTCTTATTTTCAAATCATAAAATATAACACAAAAGAATAATCATTTAACACATGCCACCCTTGTAGCTCCCCTAAATATCTTCCAAACTGAATATTTAAATATCAGAAATAATTTATATCATATCCAAAAAATATATAAATATCCACATTATCCACAAAACACCAAAACAGAGCTTGTTGTCCAAACATTCTGAAAACCATTAACATTGTCTTCATCAACTCAAATCATAAAAACACATAATGATTAGAACCTTGAGGTTGTATTTCACTGATTACATGGGAACAATCATCCTTTAAATGAATGCGGGAAGACACGGATTTTGAGGAGTCATCAGAGGGAGAAGAAGGGGAGGCAATTTCTTTTCCTTTATGTTGCATAGGGGGAATCTCAATTTTTAGTCTTTTACTAGCACATGAATATTGAACAGGTGAATCAACACGAGAAATTTGTACATTGGGATTGACAGGTGGTGAGATAAGTAATGAAATATTGGGCCAACCATGATGGTGAGAGATAGTCGGGTTGAAATTATCTTTCCATCCATCATTTGCAGGGACTTCCAGTTGCAAGGACACATGTGGAGGATCGAGAATGTCAGGGATGTTCTGAGGCTAGAAAGGGGGTCTCTCTGGTTGAGGGTGTGCTATTCCATGACCAATCTAGTTAAAGAACCTATCTTGGAACAATTGTTTCAATTCTTCGGGATCAACATCAAAATGAATGGAAAATCTAGGCCTTCTAGAACCTCGGTTCCAATTTCCCCTTCCTCTGTTATTTATATCATGGCTACCCTTACTGAAGAAACTCGTCCTATAGCAACAGTTCGTCAGTAATGAAGCTCTTAATAAACCATACATGACACTATGCTTAAATGAATCAAAAATTGGCTCAGAAATTAACACGAGAGACATGCAAATCCATCCATAAAAAACCATTTAATAATCGCAAAGTGAACAGGGGGTGATAGGGTTCATGGGAGATATGGAGGGAGTGTAATTAGAGAAAAGTGGTATAATGATAGGGGATTAATTCACGAATACTGTTCAACATTTAATTAAACAATTTATTGTGTAATAAAATATCAAAATATCAGTCATCAATCCTTGTTGTGTTATCCTTTTGTCATTTTTGCACAAACTCTTTCATTTTAAATTGATTTCACAGAATAGGGATGCAATAAGTGAAATTGGGATTATGAGAGGAATGTAATGAGAGAAAAGTGATAGAATGACAGGGAAATAATATGGATATTGTTCAATTGAAAATAAGTCAACACACGCAATCAAAACATATCTCTGTTCAGACCTTCAACGTTTTAACAATGTTCATTTTCAAAACAATAATTCAAATTGTTACTTCCTTTGACAAATTTGCTTGATGTCTTCCAAATAATAATCTATATGCCCATAACTATTTAATTACAACAGCCTTTGTATTCTTATAATCATTATATGACATTTATTACAAAAAGAATTGCAATCGATATGAGAAACCACAATAACCTTTGAGCCATAACCATACATTAACTCCAATGCTAAATCCTTTTAAACCAACAAGAACATGCACAGTATTTACAACCACTCATATCAATAATTTATTTCAACACTGTTCAACACAATCAAACTAGACACTATAACTCTTAATCAGGCCTCAAACAGTTCACATATAGGTGTCCCATTTAATACAATCAACATAACAATTGAACCAAATAACATTCAACACTTCAAGCCCAAGCTTCAAACAAACAACTAGGTACAAACTTCTTCCAGAAATGCCAAACGAGGAACCCAACCAAATTGTTCCCAAGTAACCAAGCACACACAATGCTCCATCAACCATCGACTGGAGTAAAATGATATCAATATCATATTTAGGGTTTAAAACAACAAGTGGAAGGTAAGAACAGGTGGTTCGATCAGAGGATTAGGTCCTCGAAAAGAGAAAATAACTCATGCCCTATCACAATTTACCACATAACAACAATAGGTAAGAATGCTCTCGGCTGTAAGGGTTTCCAAACTAATAGGCAACCATTTCCAATAGGAAAACGAAATGAAACCAATCCCTTTAATCAACACTGTAAAATAAGGGACCAAGCACAATCCTGTGCCCGACCAGAAATCATCCATAATCATTCTATCAACTTTTGGATGGCGTTAAGTTCAGACTGTGCAATGATTTCCAGGAAATGGTGAGGTCATAAGAAAGAAACTAACAGCTCATGGGTTTTCCAAGAGAAGGCAAGAAACACTTTAATATTTCATTAGTTGTCATTAAAACTCACAGGGTCGAAATAATGAGTGTACACTAGCCACAAAAACGAGCACGGAGTGGGAAAACTGAAACACAGAGACGTGTTATAACAATCCATAAGTAGGATATTTGCAAATCTCGGATCTTTGGCAAATGATAATAATCAATTTCCACAGAGAGGCTAGACCCCAAAACCCAAGCCATGACCGAGCAAGCTTCACTGCCATTTTATTCAACAATTTCATACAAGGATTACACACAACAAGAAGAGAATAACCATTTTCTTTTTTAAGTGCCAATAGTCCAGAATAACGTTCATACAAAAACACAGACACAAACACCAATACATAGTTCAAATATCATAACAACTTAAGATTCACACAGATCATGAGCAATCCAGAGCCAAAAGTTGATTCAAAGGGCAGAGTAACTATCATGGATGGAAGAGTAAGAAACCCATACATGGAAAATCCTACGCGAGTAAGAAAACTAGACTATATACCTCCTTCACGACTGAACAATGTGGAGAAACAACAACTATCAGATCCAAAACCAAAATAAAGAATGACTAGGGTGATGGGATCGAGGGGAGTTTGAGCGACGTACAGTAAATGCACGTCGCTTATCCCTTCCAACCCCATTCAATTCAAAGTACGAGCCAATCCAACTCACCATTGCACTAAACAATTAATCAACCAAATATCCATTGCCATATCATTTTTGCAAAGTGCGCCACCCCTTGGTAATGCCAAACGTCTTCAAAATAACAATGTGCTAGGATCACAACCCAATGTGCGACCAAATATGAAATTCAAACAAGGCGCATAAATATAGTAGCAAGGGTCAAGAGAACCCATCCTTTGTCACAATAGTACACACCATTATAACTTGAATATAGTTCTTTTATTCAAAAGATCTCCATTATTATCCTCTATCAAGATCATTTAAACCATTTAATGCCATGTTTCATGCAATATCAAAACCAAAAATGATAATAATTCTTTCATCCACAGGGCATCCTTAACACATTCTATGAGAGCTCATTAAATCCATTTAGTGTCGTGTTTTAATACCCAGCCACCACATGTTACCACAACATTTTAAACCATGATTTGAAATTGTAGAAGTTTGTGTGGGTACCATCACATAAGCAAACAAAATATAAGCGCAACATATCCACCATAGCACCATAAGTCTAACAAGGGGGTCCCACCTACTAGTTTATTATTAATATAGATATATAATAAATCTTGGAAATCATTTGCGAGCATAGTATTAATCATTTCTCTTTTAAGCATCAACACAACCAAAGGTCAAAAAATTAAACTAAAATTACTGAAAACAATCATCTCAGAGAAAAATCAACCAAGTTCACTATGTTAAGAAAAGTCTATACAGAAAATTATGCTGGTTGAAAGTAACCAAAGAAAAATAGTCAATGGGAAAGAAACCATTTGGATAACTCAAAAACCATGATAAAATAATCATCCAAAGGCATTACAAGGAGTTGGAGTGGTTTATATTTCAGATGAGCAGAATTTAGCAATCAATATTTCCATTCATTGTGTATGGGACAATAGGTCTGAAACTCAAAAGAATCTCAATCAAGCAAAATTTTCCAATTAGAATAATGTAGATATGAATATGGGACAAATTTGAGTGCCCTTTTTCACTACAAGAGGGACTAGATAACATATTTTAATTAAAATACCCACTTGTGAGATGACAAAACACTTGAAAAATATCTGGCATGGTGAACATGCATAGAATCAATGATCTAAAAGTTATCCAAGCACATATGAATTTTTTTGAAAATGAAATAAAACAATGTTTTGCATATCAAAATTAAATTCAAAAAATCCATTCAAGTGAAAAATTAGTGGGCAATCCTTCTATTTATTTCCACCTTTGATGAGAATTTCATGTACAATTCACCCCACGGTAAAAAGAAAAGGCAAACAAAAAACTAATTAAAAACTAGAAAGCAACACTAATACTACATGCAAAGAAAAGACACTTAGCATATTCTATCCTACTCCTATCCTATGCTACAATGGATGAAAAAAATGAACTATGTAAAGTCATAATGCCAATGTAGCCATCCATATAATCCCAAGATTGAAAAAACATGTTCATGACAAAATATTAGTAGCAGAACTCGAAATAAGGAAAAAGTAGAAAAAATTAAAATATGAAAAACTTTATCTACCATATCAAATATGTCATAGTGATAATTCATGGGAAATGTATCTAATTAAGATTCCTCCAACCATATTGCAATTCTATCATAAAATATACCATGACTAACATGGAATTGATGGAGTGTCTTCACAAAAAAGCAACATACCAAATGAGTGCTATGAGAAATCTTACCCTGTGGATAGGTTAAGCTCTCCTTAGTCGGGTTTTCTTCAGCTAAGACAAAATAGAGAAAGTGGACACTAACATCCCTTGCTCATGTCTATTTACACATAAAAACAAGAAGAGAGAAAGGAAAAGAGAGTGCACATTTTCATAGGTTGTTCTCGTTTCTCCTTGTTTCTCAAGTGTTGGATCCAGTCCTGGCTCAATCACGATCTACCTGCACTTAAACATAAGGATCTTCCTCTTCTACTACTTGCATGTGGTTAGATAAAAAAAAATCTAACTACATGAAACAAGCATGATATTCATATGTAAACTTAAAAGAGACAAAATTATGGGAATAGGCCAAGCTATTATTAATGAGAAACAATGGACAACACTTATAATCACCTTGATGTTGAGAAAGCCTCCTCTTATGCTTCTCCTATCCATCCCCTTATCGTATGTTGATAAATGAACCAGAGGTTTGATATGTTTCAGACCTTAACTTCATCTAATCTCTTCCACCCTTGAGAGGCCTTGTTTATATAGATACCTGGGAGGTTTAACAAACTTATAATATCAAGGGAAGGTTGAGATGTTTCCTCCATAATTTAGGATTGATTACCCAAAAAGGAGAGACTCGATCTCATGAGTCATCCCTCAATCATAACCATCAGAAGTATTCTAGAGCTGACCCATAGAAAAAGGTGGGATTGGTTAAAACCACCCTAACAGGACTAACGCTCCCTAAAAAATTGACAGAGGGCATCAAGGATGCTCCCTCCTAGTCTAGAAAGAAGTGTCACCCAAGGGGTGATTCTCCCTAAGCCATGGTGGGGGGGCATCAATACTCCAACTGGGCCAATTAACAAGGGGGAAGACAATGTGTTCAAACTTCATAAAGTGGATTTTATTCTCTTTTATAGCTAGGGAATATGAAAAAATGTTTTTCATCGTGTCAGGGATGCGAAACCAAGGTGTGACACTTCAATGTGACAATTTTGGGTGTAACACCTAAAAGTGTTAGGTCAGAAAAACTTTGATGGTCGAAACACTTTACAAAAATATGTGTGCAAAGGGTTGTTGGAATAGGAGATCCAGGTGGAAGCTACAAGAAAAAATCAAACAACATATATGAATCATCCCAAGGTAGGCATACCCATGCTCGGTGCAAAGTAGACTTGTATCATGGTCTCCGAACAATACATTGTGGATCCATGAAAAAATTGATTAAGGATATGGCCACAAGATATACAATGTGGATCCATACCTCCATGACTGAATCAAGTCGTCGCCACAAAAAAATACACAGTGGATCTACAATATGACAACAACCTAGCCATAGACTAATACAAAGTGGATCTATGTGAAAATGTACATTAGTAAGATTGACCTCCATTGCAACCTAGGTTAGGAACATAACATCAGTAGGTGCCAATAAGATTCTCAGGGTATTCATCCTGATCCTGAACCAATATGATTCTAACCATGTGAATACAGGTGTTGATGTCAAACATGGTAGATACCACTTGATTACAGGTCATTAATGTATATCGTTAACAAGTGCGAGGGAAATCACCAATGATGTCAACGACTTCCAATGTACCTCAGTACAATCCAACGAATGTGAATCAATGAGATGAAGTCAAACACTCAGAGAAATATTCCAATCAAGGGCCAATGATGTAAATGTACTATCAAAAGCAAGGAAACCTTCCATTGAGGCATGTAGGTTCTAAGGCACTAGTTGTTTTCCAAGTTTGACTCTCGGATAATGTTTTGAAGTTGACAAGAACAAACAAGTCGAAGGAGGGCCATGATGTATCCCCCATCATCAACAAAAAATTGATAAGGATAGTGTTTGGAGATGATAGAGAAAATTTGGACGAACTGACACAGGTATGAAAATGGATAATACTACAAAGTTTGATTGAAGCTGAGACTTTCCTTGAACATTGAGCGACATGACAAGCAACTTGTAATTATTGACTTGACGAGGCATGGATCCAAACATAATGTGATGACAACCAAAGGTTCTCTTCGAGGGAGTCGAAAGAGTGTGATGACACATAAAATTAGTCTAACTCACAGACAAGTGTATTTCCCAACTGTATGCAGAATGAAGATAGGTGCCATGTTCAAGGATGACTAAGAACAAATGCCATAATGTTTCAAAAGCTTGGCCCACTTCTTAAATTTTTCCCCCATCCAGATAGATGATTACCTCTTTGTTTTTTAACGAGCTTGAGGAGGATAACAAATTCTCAATATAACTCACCTTCGGTAAGTTCCTCTTCACATGCTTAACGAACCTGAAGAAGTAAGGGTTTAGTCCTAGATGGGTCCTTCAATGTATAGTTTTACAAGTCCAAAGAAGGAAATCTCGGTGGTTTTTCATGTTTAGGGAGTTTGAAAATAACTTAAAGGAAACTCCAAAGTTGACTTTTTAATAAATTTAGTCTCCCAGGCCCAAAAAAGTATAAAATGATATGAGAGAGAACTCTTCTAACCAAAAGGGGCTAGAGTATTTGTTTTTAGTAGTTAGTCTGATGAGACCGAAAAAGGGTTAAACTATCACTCAAAAAATGACATTTTATTGTTTTAAGACCTCGAATAAAGTCTAATCATGTTCTTTGAAGATGATTTCATCAAAGTGTTATGCTTACTAGCAACCTGTCAAACATACCATGTCTAGGAAAAAAAGAGTGTTATAAATCAACAAAAAAAGCATAAAAATATCTCTCTAGGGTAATTTAATATGAAAGTGGATAAAAATGAACTAGTTAAAATGTTAAAATAGGGCCAAATGGGCCAAATTATAATTCATTTTCACCTCACTTTGTAAAATTTGGAATTTTTACCCCTTTGTGAGAAATTATTCTATTGTTGATTCCTAGAGCTCTATTGCATCTTTTTTACTACTGTTTGGGCCATCCTCTATCTTTTCATGGTTTTATTTTTTCATTTCATGCACATTTCCTGGGATTTGAGCCAATATAGGGCTTCAATGTAACCCTCAAGAAGAGACGCTCCCTTAGATTGACATGAGGAGCATCATGATGCCTTGCATGACTTATAAAGGGGGGATCAAATCCCTGTAACTCACTTGGGGGGGCATCAAGCGCAACAAAAAATGAAAATAAAAATGAGTTTTTCTTAACAGAAAAGCATCGAGTTGGTCTCAAATCTTTGCTAATGATGTTTCTTGTCATTTTTAGGAGATTACTTGCCACCATGTTGGAATGGAAGGAACAAGAGCATGAAATGGATGATTTGGACACTTTTCAAGATCAACAAACTGTAAATTCTCTCAAGAATTGTGGGTTGTTGAATTTCTTCAAGACCTAGAGTATGAGAAAATTGGTGATGCTTTTGGATCATTTAATAGAAATGTGGGATGTGAACGAACATATTTTCATAATTGGCCCCCATATCCTAAAGATCAGTTTGGAGGACATATATTTTCCAACATGGCTCTCGAAACGGGGAGCTCCTATTATACTACTTGGGTCCCATGCTATGGATAGGACTACTGATAGTTATGTTTCATATTTTTGTCGGGCAGGGTCTCACAAGACTGATGCTAAGATTTCCATCAAAGAGATAGCAGATCATCCTCTCCACACTATCACATTTACCATTTCTAAACTAGCAGAGAGCACTTGTCCCACCTACTCTCCAAATAAAAAATATCTTGTGTAGTTGAGTGCATGGAACCAAATATTTTTAACTAGTGTACCGGTGTGTTGACAAATTTGAAGGATCAAATCACAAGGTGTAAGATGGGGAAGTGGAAGTAATTCAGATAAGACTCTTTGTTAGCATCATTCTTTTTGGAGAGAGTTCCATTGTTTCATTCATAGATTCACATGCCTGCGCATCTGATCATGGAACCATGCATGGATAAATGGAAAATTTCCTGGTCTCAACTAGGGGCCAGTCATCCGGTTTTTTATTTTGACGTTGATTTCTTCGATTGGTGGAAGAAATAGCTCCCTATGATAGAGGATTTCCCCTATGCTAGTATGTATTTTTGGGGAAGTACGGACTTGGAACTTCCACAAGAAGCATAGCGGGATGCTTCAAGTGAGTCTTGAAAGAACGCGAGCTCATAATATTATGTTTTTTAAAGTTTTAAAGTATGTGATTTTTTTTGTTGTACAAAGGGATTAATTGATAATTTCATCTTGTAGATCGAGGACCGGTGTGCCCTAATGGTATGTTGAGGTATTCTTGGTGCATATAAAACCTTGAGATAGAGGTAGGTGACGATGTCAGAGAGATTCAGGACATGGAGAGGAATCTGAGTGTTGTAACCATGGGGGTCCCCCCAATGTGCCTTCGTGATATCCCTCGTCACTTATAGAGAAACATAGTGGGTGTGTATGATGGCATGAGTCACCTATTACATTGATTGGATAGAGCGGTTACTTATTATCATGATCATCACGCACCATAGGAAGACTAATAGAGTTTCATGAGAGACGTTGTCCTCGATTTTGAGATGATGATGTATAGTCCATGTAGCCTAATTTTTTGACCCTTATGTAATTTTTTGGACATATGTATGACACACTTTCTCTCTCTATATATGCGGATTTTGTTTCAGCTACTTATATTTCAGTGAAATAGTTTCATTTTTGCGTTGTCATGTATGTTTTATGGATTCAAATGTTTATGTATGTGAAAGATGCCCATCTAAAATGTAATTTGCTAACGAATCAGTAATAGTGTTAAATTCTCTGGATATATGTTGATATTCGATGTAAGAAAATGAACTTTCGAGATGACGAAATCTTAAATAAAGACATAACAATATTGGATTATAGATAGAATAAATGTGATTCAATTGAAGAACCACAAGTTGAGAGTCGAGACTAAAAATTATATGAGATATACCAAGAGAGGAAACCTCGGTCAAAAGTCTAATCACGACGTGATATTCCACAACATCATTGGTTGTAGGACCAAGAAAAATCCATCTTGAACTCACCAACTTGCCAGAATGGTAAATGGTCCAAGATGCAGAAGCCAAGTTCTGGGTTTTTTGACTAGCACCATCTGCAAATCCAAAGTGTACGGGAAAGGACATTGACATTATGCATTCAAGAACAAACCAGGATAAGTAGCTATGGGAGAAACAAATTATCTCATGCAAAATAAAATACACACACCAAACCAAAAAATATGGTATAGTAATGTACAAAGCACACATGTAGGATGCCCCTAAGCATAGTAATTTTTCAAATAGATCCCATTCCAAGGCACCTTTAAAGAGATTCCATTGTAGTCGATTATCTTGTAAGCACCTTTATATAGTACACATTTTACAATGTAGGTCCATGCCACATAGGTTCTAATTTTTATACCCCTAGCTTATCATGGTCTTGGTCATAGACCAGGACTAAGTCTCCTTATGCAAAGGTGTGAGTTTGGACAGACTTATTGTATTGAATATTGATATGTTTCTGGTATGTCTCATTAACAAGAGAAACATCACGATGGTTATCATCAAGTTTCGTTAAGTATATAAAACGTTCTTCCTCAACAGAGGTGTTCGGTAGGAATTTCACATTCAATTGAGAACAC
>SNQJ01S0011152.1:0-10092 GCA_010110895.2 Picea sitchensis
AATGATAGTATCTTTTTGTTAAAGTTAAGGAAGGTTTGTAGGTATGTGATCATATACACCAGGTTTGTTACAGAGTTACAAATCAGATTTGGATGATGAAATTGATGAGATATTTTGGTTGAGGTATGTTTTTGAAGTTATTGGTACAGATAGAGGTTCTATAACAGTGAGGTTCTAGCACATGGTTTTAGGTACAGACTTGTGGTATAGTGTTTGAGGTATATGTGATCTGATCAGATTAGTTGATGAGTATACAATGACAAGTTTGGTAGAACAAGTTGTGACTATGAAATATTCATTTTCTACATTTGGCATTTATATTTCAGGGCAGTTGGATGGGGCAAGGATAGGTTGTTGTAGCCACCTTTCGGTTGTATCTGGAGAACACAGGGGGTTGTATCCTTGTTCTGGTTGTAGCAATAGAATTGGGGAGTTGGATCTTCCCTTAGGTTGTACCCTGAGAAATTTGGGGGGCAAATCCTCCTTCCAGTTGTAGCTGGAGAATTTAAAGTTGGTGCTTCCTTGAATGTAATTCTTGACATATAAGAAAATAATTCTTTGGTTTTCTCCTGCATTAGGTTTCCACGTAAATATTGGTGTATTGTGCATTGTGTGGATGTGTTTGTTATTGTTTATTATGCAATGATGAATGTTAATGCTTATGATACAGTAATATATTGATGATGAACAAATGAACATGGTTGAATAAGTAAAAGAATATACTTTGATTAATAATTGGTATAATTTCTCATTACTGATTCACCCCCCCTCCCCCCTTCCCAGCAATCCAACAATTGGTATCCGAGCAGGTTCCTTTAGGAAACAGTTTAACCATTGGAAGGAGATCATGGATTATTCTAAGAATGGAGTACCATTGTTTAATGGTCAGAATGGTTTAAAGTATGATATATGGAGTGGAAGGATGAAAGTGTTTTTAAAGGCACAAGGGTATGATATTTGGAAATTGGTTGTTACAGGATATGATAGTGAAAAAAGGGAAAAGACTACATCAAAGAAGAAACTGAAACAAAATAACAAAATTGCAACGGATTTCATTTTGGAAGGACTATATGATTCAGTAAAGGACAAAGTGGGTAAATGTTCATCAACTAAAGAAATTTGGGATAAGTTACATAATATATATTCTTCACCCATCACAGAGTCAGAGAATGTCAAAGAAGATGCAGGTACATATCAAGAAGAAAGATGTTCATCATGTCAAACAGATTCAGAAGATGAAGAATACATAATCAACAAATGTATGTTATTTTTTTTTAATTGTGAAAAGCATGGACATCTTGAAATGGAATGCCATGAAGGAAATGAGACAAAAAAACTAATTGAAATAGAAGACAATTATGAAGCAGAATTGATCAGTTCTTTAGATGAACTAACAAAAGAAAGAGAAGAAAAGAAGTCACTCAAGAAAGAATTGTTGAAACAAAAGGAAAGTGTTCACATTTTTTAAGAATCCCAACAGGTCATTGAGAACTTAAGAACTCATCTAGAAGAAGCCAGAAATATCGAAGAAAATATTGAAGATCAAAAGAAGTATTTGGAAGCCAACATAGCAGCACAAAAGGAAGAAGAAGAAATGAGAGAGAAGATATTGACAGATCATCTTAAGGAAAGAACTAACGATCTAAACCATCTTGAGCAAGAGTTTGGTCAAGAAGAGAAAGGACCTAAATAATAAATAATCACATTAAAAATCCATCTTGAAGAAGTGAAGAGAACATAAGAAGTCATAAGTCTCATATAATGAAGAAATAATAAGAGGTTGAGAAGCTTGAACAAGAAGTTGTCACATTGAAAAGTAAAATCGTCAAGCTCAACAAGAATGTTGAAGAGATAGAAACATCAACATCACTTGTAGAGAATGAAGAGAAGCACTCTAGGTTACTAGAAAAGAAGAATGAAGAAAAGAGAAAGAGTTATGCAGAAGTACTCAAAGGAAGGAATCATGGTCAACCAGAATCTAAGAAAACTAATAAAGATACATATTCAAGAATACCATCCATGTTCAAGACACAAAGAAGCTTCAATCATGATCATGATAAGTCAAGGCGAGAATTCAGAAGGATTACACCACAAAGAAGATCATTCACTCCCAAGAATGTAAATTTCTTTTATAGTCGTTATTTTTATTGTACTAACTTTGGACATAAGGTTGCAGATTGTAGGGATTATAAAAGAACAGTTCAAGCAAGAAATGATTATGTGGCCCCATGTAACATTGAATGTTACAAATGACATAACTATGGACACATAGCTTGTGATTGTAGAAGCATGATCGATAATTCCATGAAAGATAAAACGGATATCGTATATAAGAAAGTATGGATAAGAAAACATGAAGAACAAGTGAACAAAGGCCAGGTCCCAGAGATCGCAAGATTGAAAATAAAACGAAATGAAGACAAATCTATAAATAAAAAGGAGATGTAAGATATAGAACGGTTTGGAAAAGAAATAAAAGAAAAGAATGACAAGTAAATAAGGAACAAATTGAAGAGATTGTACTTTCAGGTATTGTAGTGAAAGATGAATCCACGGACATAAAGAAAGAAGTGTGAGTTCAGAGAGATGATGAATCTACCGATGAAGATGATGATGACTCTGCATCAGAGGAAGAATTGTTCTGAGCCATCTGTCTTATAGACTCCCAGGTAATATGAATATTACAAAGGGGGATTCTATGTGGCTACTGAGACATATTAGAGAACCATCCTTCGAGCAGCTTGCAGAGTTTGAGTAGACATATTCATAGCAGTCAGCTAGAAAGAGTACAGTATGATAGATTGATCAGTTGCAGTAGTGAAGACTTCATGATACTACAGTGACATATGGGTCAGCATTATGGAAAGTTCTTTATCAAAGTCTTGGATAGTATGGATAAAGATGTATTTGTAAGAACACTTAGTAGGTTTGGGCAAATATATGATAGTGGACAAGAGCATGGATTCATAGATTGGTTCAAAGAGTGGGTCAGAGACAAAGGAACATTATCATAATGGATGATAATTACATAGGAATATTTGGATGCTTATTCTTGAATGATTTTCATATATGTCAGTTGATTACATAAGGAAGCACCAATGGACAATAACTCCAAAAGGAAACATGTATAGGAAGACTTATATTTTTTCTACAAAACACCTTGCATAGAAGTTAAGAGAGAGAAAAAAAACCAAAAAGATAAGTAGAAATATCATTCAAATAATTTTTCAAATACAGAGGTAAGAATATATGTATGATTCCAGGGGAAGAGATTCATCAGATGTAGGATAGAGAGTTAGATGCTTGGAGAGATAGCACATAGGCATGTTTCAAGGGGGAACAATTGTCACAAGGGAAGAATGAGTGATATGACTTCGGTGTTGCATCAGAGTGATACCCTTTGTCAAAGCGGGAGATATTATTCATATGAAGGGAGAGAGAGTAATCAGAGGCTTCGAAACATAGAGAAAGATCAAATGAATTTAGATAGGGGGAGAATCCCTAAGGAGAGTTCAATCAAGGGGAGAAGCCGCAAAGGGATATATCCTTTGCCATTGATGTCAAAGGAGGAGAGATAGAAACGTTGATGAGGAGTGTAAGCATGAATGTTATCATGACTAAGTGTTTCTATCAATGTTGGTGTTTCCATCAATGCCAAAGGGGGAGATTGCCAGATAGTTGTCTTAGGTTGATGGACAGTTGGTATGGATTGTTGGTTGTCATTGATGTCAACCCTTGGAGAGTGATATTGTAGATTGATAGTGAATTCTAGTAGCACAAAGGCATGGGTAAGGGACCCAAGTCTTTTTGAGGTATAAAGGCATGAATATTGGTGAATTTATTGGTAAGACTATTCTAGATGGATACTATATGTCATGCCATTTCCGGTGATATGTGGAATGTCACATAACTCCTCATGGAGAATTATGGCCATATCGAGTTGGAGAACCCTCATGAGTTATCTAGAACCCTCTAGAAGGTCAAAGAAGTCAAATTATTCTAGAATATCCTAGAAGAAGTTGACCAGTCAAAGTGGTTAGTCATGGGTTAAGTGGTTGCAACAAGAAAACAATTAAAAATAAATTACTTGCAACTAGAATTGGAAAGTTTACTATTTGCGGATAAAGTGGTTAAGTGAACAAAGTGGCTAAGTGAACAAATTTGGTTAAGTGGACAAAGTGGCTAAGTGGACAAAGTTGTTTAAGTGAACAAAGTGGCTAAGTGGACAAAGTGGTTAAGTGGATACTTATAGAGGAAGCTACTTGGAGAGTATAAATAAGAGAGAAAGGGTCTCCCATTAGTATCCATTGAGAATATTGAATATCTACAAGTGACTCAGGTAACCAAAGGATATATAAGGACAATTTCAGAGGGAAGGTGAAGTAAAGAAAGACGAAATTCAAGGGAGGATAAAGTCTTTCGATGATGCTTTCTAAGGTATGTTATTTACAAGCCATCGCACCATTTTCGCAATAAATTTTTTTCTAGAATTATTCGGATATAGAAATATGGATTTTTTTTATTAAACATATCCAAGTAACTGTGATAAAAATTTCATCTTGTGGGTCGTTGTATTTTGGGAGTTACACTCTGTGGAAAATAGGGTTTTTGGCTAGTCCTGAAACTAGTCTAAAATACGTGTTTCAGGCAAAACCATCATAAATTCTTCATAACATATCCAAATTCAGTAGACAAAATGTATTGGTTAGAGTACAGTCTGTTGTATGTTTTTTACCATTTTTAGATCCACACAAAAAATATTATGTGCGGGATATTCTCTACAAGTTCTCTCTCTATAATAAGTCGAAATTCAACAAGGTATGCCATTTTTGCTATAACTCGTTTTCTGGGAGGTTCCAAGCAGTGAAACCTGGATGAATTGCAGACAAGACATTGAAGAACATTGTGTACTATTTTTAGATCTTTTTTCATTACGGGTACATAGTTATTCTTATTGCAAGTTAGGGTTGTTGACTAATCCAAAATTAGTCATGTGATACTAAAGTAAAGTTTGATGAAAATGCTAGTCACTTGTTGTTAAAGTTAAGGAAGGTTTGCAGGTATGTGATTGTATACACCATGTCTATTAAAGAGTTACAAATCAGATTTGGATGATGAAATTGATGAGGGCTTTTCGTTGAGGTATGTTGCTGAAGTTATTGGTACATATAGAGGTTGTATAACAGTGAGGTTCTAGCACATGGTTTGAGGTACAGACTTGTGGTATAGTGTTTGAGGTATATGTGATCAGATCATATTAGTTAATGAGTATACAATGACATATTTGATAGAACATATTGTGATTGTGACATATTCATTTTCTACATTTAGCACTTATATTTCAAGGAGGTTGGACGAGGAAAGGATAGGTGGTTGTAGCCAGAGAACATAGGGGGTTGTATCCTCCTTCTGGTTGTAGCCATAGAATTGGGGAGTTGTAGCTTCCCTCAGGTTGTAGCCTGAGAAACTAGGGGGTCGGAGCCTCCCTCCAGTTGTCGCTGAAGAATTGGAAGTTGGTGCTTCCTTGAATGTAATTCTTGACATATAAGAAAAACAAATTGTGGTTTTCTCCCGCATTGGGTTTCCACGTAAATATTGGTGTACTGTGTATTGTGTGGATGTGTTTGGTATTGTTTATTATGAATTGATGAATGTAAATGCTTATGATGCGGTAAGATATTGATGATGAACAAATGAACATGGTTGAATAAGTAAAAGAATATACTTTGTGGTTTAAAGGATTAATACTTGGTATAATTGCTCATTATTGATTCACCCCCCTTCTCAGTAATACAACAAATTCCATTCATGGCCTTCAATGATCCTTCTCTTAGATCATGTAGATAGCTGAACCAACCAAGATTTTTCATGTTTGCTTCTTTGTAAATGAAATATTTCAACAAGATTAGGATTTATGTAACTATGACTAGCTCCAGAATCAATTAAAATTTCTATGGGTTAATTATCAATATTACCTTCTACTTTAATCATGGGATATTGGTACTCTAATTTCTTGTTGTCTAAGGATGCATAAATCCTTGACATGCTTCTGCCTATGTTCTCCACTATGTCAAACTCCTGAATATTTTGAACAATCCTAATATTTTATCCTTTGTGAGGGATATCTGTATACAAGTGGTCTCCCTCACATCCCCAACATTTTATGTGATGTTTTCTTGGCCTTTTCCCAAATAAATATGTCATATTGGGCTCATTTTGTGTTGACTTCGCTTGATGATATGTTTGAGATATATTTCTATAAAAAGGTGGCCTAAACCATTTCTTTCTCTTCTCAATCATGCCTTTCTTTTTGTCATCCCAAACCTTATGGAAATCTAGTCTTCCTCTATTCTACTCATAAAGGTACTTTTATTTCCTTATGGTCTCTTCCAATGTCTTGGGCTCATCAAAGTGTATCTTACCACTGTAGAAAGAAGGTATCCCACTTAGAAACCTTTGTATTTTAATATTCTTGTCTCTTATAAATCCAACATACCTAAAAACTTCGAAGAACCTTCTCTCATACTCATCCATTATCATGCTTCCAAGCTTGAGTTAAAATAATATTTTCATATTATTTTCATAATACTTCTCTCACAAGTACTGTTGTTGGAAATATATCTTGAATTTCCTCCAAGAAATTATCTTTTGATCAATGCTTAACCTTCTTCAGTTGATCCCACAACATAGATGTTTTTCCTTGAAGATGGTAGGTTTCAATTATGGCTTCTACATTTGATGAATAATTTTGCAATTAGAAATATTTTATCATTCCCAACAATGATGTTTTTGCATCTTTCATCCTTCTTGTGATCACCATAAAATGTGGAAATCTTAATCTTTATAAGATCTCCTTCAAGTCATCTACCTTAGACCTCCTCCTTTGTCTTTGGATAGGGGACACACTTGGGATGCTCTTCGACCTTGAATGTGCATGCACTCTTTTGGTCAAGTGTTCCAGTGAGTGATGATGATGGTTATGCCTACTAATACTTTTTTATTGTCTAGATCCCTCATGGTCATCCTTCCTACAATGTGATATTGATTCGTTCTACTTATATTGCACTAGCTACATACTTTGTGACATAACTTTTATTGACTTTTATTCAGACTTTGTAACATCTCTTCCTGATCTCTCATCATCTTTTCATTGTCTACTCTATAACTTTGCACTTATTTATACAAGATTCTCATAGTCTTATCCAGATCTACAATCTCTACTCTAACCAAACATCCATTGGACTGAGTATCTACATTTCTCATGCTGACATGTAGAAATTTGACCTCCTCTTCATGGCTATAAGATCCTTGGGAATCCTCCATATCTATATTTTTCATATAGGAATACGAACCAAATATGATTTCTTGTACCTCTAATTCTACCAAAAATGTGCATGCAAGAATTGTTGTTAGATTTATTTCATAAATTAGATTACAAGTCATCCTTTCAACTGAATTTATGAGTATGGATGCATTGAAATATGATTCTAATTATATATATACATTCTCCTCTAAATAAAATTTCTAGTGACTGCTTGTTTTCCCAAATTGGAGCTCTGAGTTGATAGTTATGGTCCACAAATGTTTAGATTGTTTCCTCATTTTTATCCCTCCATTCCATAAGTGTCTTTTCTTTCATATTATACCATTTCAAGCACTGAGATTCCAATTTTGATTCCACAAATTTCTTCTATGGTCCATGATATTTCCATGGACTACTCATGTGCCTCAAATGGATTTATGAGCAAGGATTTATTCCCTTTGGAAGTAAATTGGTACCTAAATTATACCTTGTGCTATTTTTGTTGTAAATTTGTCATACTAGATATGTTTTTCACTCAACATATCTTGTTGGAAATATCTTACTGAGTTATTTCATTCTAGAAACAAAGACACTATGTATCGACAGTACAGACTATTGTCTCGATTTCAACTATCTCAAACTGTTGTTTAGGCCCTCAAAATGCCTCCGCAAGTTGATGACCTTCAAAATCTAAAACAATTCGTAGAAAATGATTGATTTACTATCGTAATAGTTTGTAAACCTGAGTTGTTGATATCAAAATTGGGAGTAATCCCAGTTGTCGATTCACTAAACTTTGCCAAGACCATGGATGAATCTCAACCATTGATCGCCAACTTGAAAGAAATCTAGACCATCCATTCTCCACCATCCAGAACTCCATCAACGATCAACGATTTTTTTTGGAAAACAAACCACATCATTAATTTCGTCGACCTAATCATTAATGATCGACAATTTTCCTTTGAAAATTGACATGTGAGACTTCGCCGAAATTGTCGACCAGACCATCAACAATTGGAGAATTCTCTAAGTGGCGTGGCATGACATGTATACATTGATGTGGTAGGATACGTGGATGTTGACATGGAAACTTGGCTAGCATGGCATGACACTTGAATGTTGATGTGGCATGACATGTGAATGTTGATGTGGCATGACACATGGATGTTGACATGGTATGGCACATCATCCTCTTATTTTTCCTTCATCAGTGATTGAAAATTTCTTTGGGATGGATGAAACACTTCACCTGTTTTTCCAACTCGACCATTGACGATTCTCAATTTCACTGGGTCAAATGAAACACTTTGTTGATTTCGTTGACTCAACCATTAGTGATCGATAATTTATCCTGGTTGAGTGAAACACTTCGGTGATTTCGTTGACTTGACCATCAATGATCGACAATTTATCTTGGTCGAACGAAACAATTCGTGCATTTCTCCAACCTAACCATCGACAATCGACGATCTCTATGTATATTTTAACCTTGTACAATTATTTACTACAAACATGTTTTCAATAAAATAACATAAACGATACAATGAAAAATACACACATTACACAGATATTTTTCCCCTGGAAACTCAAACTAGGAAAACCAACATATTCTATATTCATTCACCATACATTTTTTACAATACAATATACATATAGGATCCCATGGTATCCAAAACCCTAATCTAATAACCTGGACTATTTAACAACTCTAATTCCTTAACCGAAAATAGAAAACCAACAGGGAAAAACCATGTGTTGAAAAACCGCCCAAAAATGAACGCAAAAAACCACCCAAAAAAAAACATTTATGGGGCACTGCCCCCGAACCCCCATGCAAGGGGGATTTCGCCCCCCTATGACCCCCCCGAGAAAGGGGGTGCTCCACCCTGCTACACACCTGACGCAACATAGACACTATTTCTAACCATGCAAAGAATATAACACATACCCAACACTCTCTTGGTCGAATGAAATACTTTGCATATTTCACCAACCTGACCATCGACAATCGACGATCTCTCTTGGTCAAGTGAAATACTTTTCCTATTTCACCAACTTGACCATCAGTGATCGACGATATCTCTTGGTCAAATGAAACACTTCATCGATTTTATCGACCCAACCATCGATGATCGATGATTTATCTTGGTGAACCCATTGAACTTAGAAATGTGTCGACCAATTTTTGATGGATTTGGATCATCAATATTGAGATCTAAATACGTCTCATCCATTGATCTGTTAAAGTTTTTCAAACTTCTCCAATCCTGCAAATGAATCTCAACCATGGATCTTTAATGTCTAAACGATCTGGGCCGTTGATTTTCCAAATTCTATAGTCACCATTAAAATGGAAAATTTGACCTCCCAAGCCAAATTTAACTTTGCAACTTATAAATTGAATCCCTTGACCATCTCTTTGATAGTTTTGAGGGAAATTTCAGCCTAAATTTCTCACAAATATGGGAATTTCACTCTGGTCTCACAAATTTCCCTAAATACGTCATAGATCTAAAATCTGTAATGAGGAATTCACCAAATTCGCACTAGTCTTTGGCCCATACAGGTCCATTGTTGAACCAAAATCTCTAATACCACTTTGTAATGTCCCCCACTACTAAACCCAAAAATTAATTTTTTTTCTGATACCAATTAAATAAAATGTGTGTGTTCTAAAAATGCCCATGCAACTAACAACATTTTAAAACATGAATGCAACGAAATTCACTTTCACACAACAACATATAAATTCTTCTAACTCAGGGTTTATGCACAACAATGAAATC
>SNQJ01S0011152.1:10102-32577 GCA_010110895.2 Picea sitchensis
TGTTGAAACCCTAATTCACTGTTGACTTCTTCCCTCCAAGTGACTTTTACTTTATTTTATTATTCCATGATTAAATCACTTAATTAATTAATTAATTAACCATTTTACCTCTAAAAAGTGATTTATCCATCCTTATGGCTTCTTCAGCCACTGAAAGTCACTTCTCACCATCTTATCCTGTAGTGCTCTTCTTCCCGATTCCGATGAGCTATCACACTAAGAGGTTTCTCCAAGTAATATCCCCATTTAATGTCCCAAAATGGGGACATTATAAAAATTCCTTGGCTAATGTGTGAAATGAAAAAGTATCTACCTCCAACATTTTTCAATGCATAAGAATAGTACCTCATACATCAAGTTGAGGAGATTGAAATGTGTGGACCTATACACACAAGGTCAATGTGGATGGTGGAGAGGCACTTGAAATCATTGAAGGATTTGGTTAGACAAAGAGCATGTCCTAAGGGTTCTATGGTGGAGGGATATATGGTATATCAATCCATGATGTATATTAGTCATTATCTTACTAAATTAGCAACACCATCTATGCATATAGTGGATTTCATTTGGGATGTGAAATCCATCAAAAAATTTGAAGATCATGAGCACCTATTGGTGAAAGGTAGAATGAAAAAAGTGAGAGGTAATATATTAATAATTGTGGATATTTATATTAATACAAATAATTTTTGTTTTTTTTGTATATTATCATACTTATTAATATATTAATATATATTATTTCATCAATTATTAATATTTACCATGGTTATAACTAATATTTAATATTGGTGAATTATGATTTTTTGATTCAGTTGCTCAAGATTGGGATGCACTACATTTATACAGTGCAAACCATATTGACTAGATGAATGTATGGATTGAAATATGTAAACAACATCATGGCGGTAGATTATCATGGAAAAAATTGTCTGGATTGGTTAAGGAAGCTCGTCGTAACAATGATGCTAATGTTACGTAGAGGGAAATTGATTTAGCATATGGTTTTAAAGATGGAAAGGAAAGAAAATTCACCCATGTTTTATTCAGTTATTTTATATTAATGTGACTGTAGGGTGTCTTTTTCATATACTTTCCAAGTTATATAAATATGTGTATTAATTGACAATGCATCTTTTACATGTCTGGCATATTGCAGTTGAAACACCACAAGGATATGTGGTGCAATGGTCGTAAATTTCACATCAAACAGTTTGATGAAACCTGGAATTTTTTTTATAGTGAGATGCAGTATTCTAGGTCACTAATGTTTCCTCTAGGTGTGACAGACATCCCCAAGAATCTGAAAATAGATACTATGGGTATTTGAATGATATACTTGAGTGTGAATTTAATTCATTCAAATTAGTTCTATTCAATGTCAAATGGTATTTTTATGAATGCATAAATGCAATGAGGAAAGAATTTTTATTCAGCATGCCAACGGATTTTCGATGATTAAAACAACGGTGTTTGAAAGAGGACATGATCGTGTTTTTCCAAGCCAATGTGAAGAGGAATTTTACTCAAAGGTTCCAAGTGAGAGGTATTGGTCATTTGTTGTTAGATATGATCCAAGAGGAAGGCTAGTTAAGTATACTCATGTACATTAAGAAGATGATATTGAATAAGAAGATGGTGTGCCAGATCAGACATAGCCAGAAGATCGTGGGTCGACAGATGAAGAATATGGAGAAGATGAACTAGGCATAGGAGACATTAATGCAGTTCTTGATGATGATGTCGATGAAAATATGCTCGAAAATGACATTGATGATGATGATGATATCATCAATCCTTTCAACACCGTTTTTGAATCAGATGATGATACTGATGTTGAGTTCGATGAAGAACAATATTGGCGCAACACCCCTTTCCTCAACAGGTTTTGTGCGACCTCTCGGTCTTAGGATCATTCTGATTTCTCCTCGACCTGAAGAAGCTCCTTTAGTTCCCTGCTAGAACCTTCAACGAATCAGATCCACAGGTCCTTCACGAAAACTCCACCTGCACAAGCATGCACCAAGCGCGAGCTTTCACCTGCACATGGCCATCAGACATGACCGTGACCCTTTCCGAAAAGGGATTTTGGGTTTTGCAATTTTGGGAGTTCTGTTGTCGAGTTTCTTGACCCTTTGATTCCTCGAACTCTGAAATGCCGAAATGTCAAAATTTCAGTCTATTCGATTGTGCCCTCCGTGACCATAGCCAACTCTAAAGGTACGTTGCGTTTCACGACTTCCAGGTTTCCAATACTCTGTGCCCCACTCCTTGTCTTCGAGATCGTTGAAAATATGAATCGCTAAATGATGAAATGTGTCCCTGTATCATGGCCGATTCCATTCCTTAGAACGCTTTCGATTTTTCACGTTTCGGAACTTTGCGATCCTGGCTGCAACAACTCCTTGCCCCTTCAAACTTCTGGTATCCGAAATGCAGAAATACCGAACCCCAAAACGTCGATATTCCATTGCAAACTGGGATCAATGGCTCATAGCCTCTCCTGATCCGACAGATTGTGTCTTTTCAGGATTTCACAGGTCAAGAGTTCCGAACTCTTACCCTTTGCATTCCCAGTATCCGAAATGCAAAAATCCTCCTTTCGGGAATTTCCCCGAAACCTCGACTGTTCGCCACGAGTCCTCCTGTTGGACGGTCACGATCCTTTCGGGATTTCATGGGTCAAGAGTCCTGACTCTTGCCCTTTGTATCTCCCGGTAGCCGAAATGTAGAAATAGGCCTTTTGTTCCCTTCTTCACATATGAGGGTTAAACCTCGTGCAACTTCTCCTGGATCCAATGGCTATCGGTCCATGCGCCCAGATCTGATGGTCCAAATCTCTTTCTCCTGCACACTCTCCTCCTGCTTGCCTGGACGTAGATTCAACAGTCCATATATCGTCCTCTCCAGCTGATCTAATGACAACTATTGCTCTTGTCTAAACATGTGCTTCTTTCGTCTCCTTGGAAGATTTCTGAAGTATCAAAGGTCTCAGCCTTTTCTCCTACTGTGAAGCCTGTATCCTTGGCTCCCACCTGTTTTCTAAAGACGTTGTCCCTCCTGAGCTTTGTCAACTCTGAAACCTCAAAGGTTTCTCAACCTCTGCACTCCTTGCAGCTATGGCTCTGTGTGCAAAGGAAATTTTCCTCTTGAGCTTAGTCCTCTCTGAAACCTTGAAAGGTTTCTCGACTTCTGAACTCTTTGCATAGTCTCTGCACACATAGGTGTTATTTGTCCTGAGCTTTAGGACTTTAGAATAATTCCTCTCTTTCATCTCCCACTCCTTCTTTCTGACGAGCCTTCAGACGATTGACTGTCTGTCAACACTTTACTTAGGTGTTGGCCTGGTGCACTCCTTGCATAGGTCCTTATCCTCTTGAGCTTCAATTGCTCAAACCCCTAAGGTCTCTGCCCCTTTCTCTTCTTGAAAGGATGGAAATGCCCTCTGTCAACTTCCTGCTCAAGCACTCCTTGCTGAACTTGCAGGGTGTTCAGTAACCCTGTGAAGGTATTCCTCCTAACACTTATTCTCCTTTCTAAACTCAAACAAGAGTTCTTTCTGTGCACACCTGCACCAACTCAATGCCCTCTTGGAAGAGTTTTCCAGAATCCTTAGTTATTCTTTCATCTTGCCGAACTCGAAATAGATTTCTTCTCATATTGCATCATGTGCATTTGCTCAATGCCCTCTCGGCAGAGTCTTACATAATTCTCAGAAACTTTGTCTTCTCTGTGCTTTCTATGCACCTGCTCAATGCCTCCTGGCAGAGCTTCTACAGAATCCCTCAATGATTTTGGTTTGTCCTGTGCTCTCTTCTGCACAGTCTTACCTCCAAGGTATTCAACAACCTTGAGGATTCTCCTTGAGTCAGTGACTTTAGCTGGTGCACCCTCCTGGCACATCTTTGTCTGAATCCACAGAATTCAGATGTGCACTCCTTGCACTGGCTTACAGAACCTGCAGTATTCTATCATGCAACCTCTTTCATGGAGCCTCAAAGAACCAGACCTGGAATCAAGGAACCCAACAGACAACGACTTATGTCTATAACCTGAAAATGCAAACTATCATACATATACAACATATCATCACACATAAAGACATTCATTCATGAACTCATAAACATGTGGACAACAACATGCAGGAAAAACTGCTCTATTTGTATTAATCAAGAATGCCTGATTACAATGTGTTCAAGCTCAGAATACAACATAATCTTGGCTCTCTTCTCCCCTTCTAAAACTTACCATTCTTCTCTGCCTCTCTACAGACTCTCTACAGACTAATTACTAGATACAAAGAAGATGTTTTTACAAAGAGGGGCTCCTTGAGCTCTTTCCTCCATCCTCACCAACTCTCATTAATTACAATGAATTACAATGAATGGGCGATCTAATCCGAATCAGATCTAGATCCCCATCAACATGTCAGCCATTAAAGGTGACACTAAATTCAACCTGCTCAAAGGCACGACTTGGCTCTTCGGCCTTACAAACATTTAATACATTTTCAAATTTGAAAAATGAGAAGGTTGTGCCTCTCTCTCCCATTGAATGTGCGCTTTGATGTGATGGCTAGCTGGCGTGTAGCTGGCTTGGAGCGATGCTCCTGCATCATACTCCTCTGCTGTGAAAAAATCATGAGCTCCTACTCATGAGCTTCCCAACATCGTTGTTGAAATCCACCTCAATCCCAAACAATTCTTTGGAGTTGTCCATCTCCTCCATCACTTCGATGTTGTTGCTTCCCTGCTACTCTTGCAGGTCCCTTGCTGCTCAACTTCTCATTGTTGACCACTTCCTATGCTGACTTCAACATCATCCTTCTGATTTCCTCTATCACCTTGTCCAGCTGCTCCAATGGTTGGCTCTTCTTTTGCTGCCTGCACCATTGCACTTCTTCCCTGCAAATGGGTAGATCAACTAGATCTCACATGCCATCTTCTTCCTCTTTTGTGGAATTGAGTTTCCACTCTGTTGCAGACTCCAATAATTCAATCCTATCACTGATCAGTTGCTCAGCTTCCTTATCTAACAACTTTTCTTCTACCAGTTCTTCTACTGGTTCAGCTCCAGCTTCCTCTAGTTGCTCCTCAGACTAGAATTCTCCTTCATCTTGTGTTGCATGCCTCGGCATTACAGTCATCATCTGTTCAACTCCCTGGCTAAAAATTCTGAGTGATTCCTCAGAATGCTCCTCTGCTATCATCTGCATGACTATTTTCTCATGGAAGTCATATACTGACTCTAGATGGTTCAACCAATCCTTCATCATCTCCAACTCCTTATCCCATGGAGTGAGCATCTTATCTACATGCTCATCTTCTTCCCTTGCTGTCAGCTTCAGTTTTGAAGTTGTCTCCCCTTCAGCTTCCTGGCTGAAAACTTTGAGCCATTCTTCCGAATGCTACTTTTCCTCTGCTTGGGTAGCCTCTGATATTTGATCCATCCCTTTCTCCATGACAGTCTCTGCTAGTTGTATGTTTTCTGTTGCTGCCTCGACAACACACACGCTAGCCTCAACTGGGATATATGGCAGGAACACCTTTATCCCTCCAATCATCAAAATTCTCTTATGATCTTCCTCTATCAAATCCTCTTGCTGATCTGAAATCACCTCCGAGTTCATGAGACTTTCAGTCAGTCTCATCTGCTCCCCCTTGCCCACCTGGAAACATGGGATTTTTCTACTGCCCACCTGGAAGTCTATGAGATCAATCGATCCCATCTCCATCAGTACTCCTTGCTGACATGAACTCACTTTTGAGCTCCCGAGACTTTCATACAGTCTCATTTCTTTTCCCCTGCCCACCTAGCAACTTGGGATTTCCTCTTTTCCCTCCTGGCAGACTCTGAGATCTTCCAGTGATCTCTTCTCCTCATCATCACTGAGATTTCTCCCAGCTTCTGGTTCACATACATGAACCACCTTCTCCACTGGTTTGTTGAGGTCTTCAGCACGCCTCAACCATCCTCTCAACAATCTTCGTTGTCTTCTGGCCAACAATTTCTAAATCGGCCATTTCACCTTTGTCCTGATGGGCCATTCATACACCCATCACGATTTTGCATCCTGTTGCATCTTCAGTGCAAGCTCTTCCATCCTCACCCTTATCTCAGTGAGTTCTTTGTCCATCTCATCCTTGCTCTGCTGCTGCTGATGGTTCTTATTTCCACCTCATCCATGGCCTTCAACAACCATCTTCCTACCTTCTACCTGCCCTCCTGGCAAGTCTGTTGCTGTCACTCTACAACTGAGAGCACTTCCAGCCTTTTCTTACAGTCGACCTGACTGTCTTTTGGTTGTTGTGCACCTGCAACAATCTCTACAGAGCTTCAACACTTTGTCTCCTTCTCTTCTGCCTCGTTCTGCCTGCAGTATACAGACATAAAATCAATCTCTGATACCACACTGATGTGTATCCGAGTATTTTCTTTATCTACTCTACCTCCCTCTAGCCGCAGTATACATATAGAGAATCAAGCTCTGATACCACACTGGCACAGCACCCCCTGCCTCAGCAGGTTCTGCGTGACCTCCCGGTCTTAGGATCGTTCTGATTTCTCCTTGAGCCAAAGCAATTCCTTTAGTTCCCTACTGGAACCTTCAATGAATTAGATCCATAGGTCCTTCATGAAAATTCCACCTGCACAAGCATGCACCAGGTGTGAGCTTTCAACTGCACACGACCACCAGACATGACCGCGACCCTTGCCAAAAAGGTACTTCGGGTTTCGCGATTTTGGGAGTTCTGTTTTCGAGTTTCTTGACCCTTTGATTCCCTGAACTCCGAAATGCCGAAATGCCAAAATTTCGGTCTATGTGATTGTGCCCTCCATGACCATAGCCAACTTCGAAGGTACGTTGGGTTTCGCGACTTCGTGGTTTCCAACACTCTGTGCCGCACTCCTTGTCTTCAAGATCGCCGAAAAGCCAAATCCTGAAACATCGAAATGTGTCCCTGTCCCATGGTCGACGCTATTCCTCAGAACACTTTCGAGTTTTTGCGTTTCGGGACTTCACGATCCCAGCTGCAAAAACTCCTTGCCCCTTCAAAATTACGGTATCCGAAATGCCGAAATACTGAACCCTGAAACGCAGGTCTTCCACTCCAAACTGGGATCAATGGCTCATAGCCTCTCCTGATTCGACGGCTTGTGTCTTTTCAGGATTTCATGGGTCAAGAGTTCCAAACTCTTACCCTTTGCATTCCCGATAGCCTAAATGCTAAAATCCTCTTTTCTGGAATTTCCCCGAAACCTCGACCGTTCGCCACGTGTCATCCTGTTGGACGGTCACGATCCTTTCAGGATTTTGCGGGTCAAGAGTCCTGACTCTTGCCCTTTGTATCTCTCGATAGCCGAAATGCCAAAATAGGCTTTTCATTCCCTTCTTCACATGCGAGGGTTAAACCTCATGCATCTTCTTCTGGATCTGATGGATATTGGTCCATGCGCCCAGATCTAACAGTCTAGATCTCTTTCTCCTGTGCACTCTCCTCCTGCTTGCCTGGACGTAGATTCAATGGTCTAGATCTCGTCCTCTCCAGTTGATCTAACGACAGCTGTTGCTCCTATATGAACATGCACTTATTCCATCTCCTTGGAAGATTTATGAAGTATCAAAGGTCTCAGCCTTTGCTCCTACTGTGAAAACTATATCCTTGGCTCTCGCCTATGTTCTAAAGACGTTGTCCCTTCTGAGATTTTTCGACTCTAAAACCTCAAAGGTTTCTCGACCTCTGCACTCCTTCCAGCTATGGCTCTGTGCGCAAAGGCACTTTTCCTCCTGAGGTTAGTCCTCTCTAAAACCTTGAAAGGTTTCTTGACTTTTGCACTCTTTGCAGAGTCTCTACACACACAGGTGTTATTTTTCCTGAGCTTCGGGACTTTAGAATAAGTCCTCTCTTTCATCTCCCAATCCTGCTGCCTGACGAGCCTTCAGATGTCTATCTGTCTGTCAACACTTTACTCATGTGTTGGCCTGGTGCACTCCTTCCATAGGTCCTTATCCTCTTGAGATTCAATTGCTCAGAACCCTAAGGTCTCTGCCCCTTTCTCTTCTTGAAAGGATGGAAATTCCCTCTGGCAACTTCCTGCTCAAGCAGTCCTTGCTGAACCTGCACGGTGTTCAGTAACCCTATGAAGGTCTTCCTCCTAACACTTCTTCTCCTTTTTGAACTCAAACAAGAGTTCTTTCTGTGCATACCTGCACCAACTCAATGCCCTCCTGGAAAAGTTTTCTAGAATCCTCAGTGATTCTTTCTTCTTGTCGAACTCAAAATAGAGTTCTTCTCCTAATGCATCCTGTGCATTCTCTCAATTCCCTCTCAGCAGAGTCTTACAGAATTCTCAGAAACTCTGTCTTCTCTGTGCTTTCTATGCACTTGCTCAATGCCTCCTTGTAGAGCTTCTACAAAATCCCTCAATGATTCTAGTCTGTCCTGTGCTCTCTTCTACACAGTCTTACCTCCAAGGTATTCAAAAACCTTGAGGATTCTCCTTGAGTCAGTGACTTCAGCTGGTGCGCCCTCCTGACACGTCTTTTTCTGAATCCGCAGAATTCAGAAGTGCACTCCTTGCACTGGCTTACAAAACCTGCAGTATTCTATCATGCAACCTCTTGCATGAAGCCTCAAAGAACCAAACCTGGAATCAAGGAACCCAATAGACAACAACTTATGTCTATAACCTGCAAATGCAAACTATCATACATCTACAACATATCATCACACATAAAGACATTCATTCATGAACTCATAAACATGTGGACAACAACATGCAGGAAAAACTGCTATGTTTGTATTAATCAAGAATCCCTGATTACAATGTGTTCGAGCTCGGACTGCAATAGAGTCTCGACTCTCTTCTCCCCTTCTAAAACTTACTATTCTTCTCTGCCTCTCTATAGACTAATTACTAGATACAAAGAAGATGTTTTTACAAAGAGGGGCTCCTTGAGCTCTTTCCTCCATCCTCACCAACTCTCATTAATTACAATGAATGGGACATCTAATCTGAATCGGATCTAGATACCCATCAACATGTCAGCCATTAAAGGTGACACTAACTTCAGCCTACTCAAAGGCACTACTTGGCTCTTCGGCCTTACAAACATTTAATACATTTTCAAATTTGAAAAATGAGAAGGTTGCGCCTCTCTCTCCCATCGAATGCGCGCTTTGATGTGTTGGTTGGCTGTCGTGTAGATGGATTGGAGTGATGCTCCTGCATCAAATATACAAAATAAGGATGATACATATGTTGATTTGGATCAGGTACGTAACTATATATTTTAATTTTTATGAATTATTCTCTTAAAATAATTTACTTATGTCATGGGTTAATTACACGTTTTTAAGTTTTATGCAACTTTTTTATATCTTATGTTACATGTTGTTTTATTATTATGTGAAACCTAAAAATAGTCACCATACTAGAGTATGTGGTAAACTAAAATATCATTTACAAACACATAATCTCATTTACCTTCATTAATTTTTGTTTTGGTAGTTTCTATGCATGAATCTTACTATGTTCCTTTCGATTATTTTCTATTTTATAGATTGGATATTGGGGAATTGAGAGTGATGTGAGGGGGAAGGGAGGGGCCATATGAGCTTCCACCTTCATGTGGTTGTCCTTGTTCATTAGAGGATAAATTATTCTTGAAACCAATAGAAGCTCATTCATATTTATACCATCATGATCATAAATTTCATCATTGTTGTCATAGTATTGCATCAACGAAGTTTGGATGAACATGTTTTTCATTTCTATAGCATCTTCATTGAAAATGTTTGAAAACATGGGACTTTGGACCATCATGATTTTTATGGAAAGAAGAAGGTGTTAGATGATATTTCATATTTAAATAATTCTTACATACTAAAATATATCTAAACTATTGTAGTTGTTGTTCCTGATTATGTACTTAAGGCTTAAAAGTACAGTGTCAAGGCATCCGAACGTGGGTAATAGGTGTGGAAGAGGAAAGAGTAAACCTTCGGTAAGGGAAACTAGGGAAGGTTTCTACATTGGCGTTGTCTAGCTTCCAAATGTTCCTGGGTAGTTATGTCTCGTTCAATGGTTGTCCATGATTGTTCAAGTTCGGCCCAGTTAGTTGTCGTCTTAAGAATGATGTCGAAGAGATTTAAGGCAATGTGCGTTTGATTCGATAGTCTGGGTTCAACGTTAGGTTGAGTTGGTACAGGAACTGTCATGGGGGAACAGTAAAGGTAGGAAAGACTTTAAAAGAAGTTAAGTGTTGTCTCAGTTGGGTCACATAAAAGAGAATTTACGATTGCAGAGATAAAACATGAATGTTAATATAAGGCTCTTTCCCGTAATTGTATTATATTTTAATAAAAGGTGTGAAGCAGGGGAAAAACATTTAGCTGTATATAACACAAGGCTCCTGTCAAATGGAAATCTGGCATATAAACAGAAGAGGAAAATAGTAAGAAGATAACCGACGTAGCATAGAATATATGTAGAATTCTGAAAATGCAGATTGGTCTTACACCCGCTGATAGCTGGTGCAGAGGAAAGACAATAAATAATTACAAAAAACCAAAATTCATTCGTTATAGTAGTGGTCGTACTAAAGTATAACGAAGCACATCAATTAAGAATATGGAATGAAATGGAAAAATGAGATACAAGGTAGCAAACTTGTAATACAGTAGTGACGGAATTGAGAATCTCCAGATCTGCTTGTATTAACTTTCAATGTAAAACCTCTATTACAAATGACTCAAAAAGGTCTGGCCTCTGTTTATTTGTTTCTGGGATATATTTATACAATTTTTACAAAACATATAGAATCTCAATAGTTGCAAAATTTCAGTTATCACCGAGAAGAGAGAAATCGCTCCATTTCGCCTACTCTGTATTCACTTGGTGCCAGGTGTTTGTCATCGCGCGGACTTGGTGCAGGCAATACATCTTTCCACTAGCTGGGATATGAGTCGTGATGGTTCTGCTTGACAACTGGCCTCAACGAAGTAACATTCTTGGGCTAACTGCTGCAACTTGTCTTCCATTTGTGAGTCGATGATGTCGAGGGCACTTAGTTGCGCGCTGGGCTTGATCATGTACTTATCAACTTGGACTATGTCCAGCATATTCATCTGAGAGATATCAGCCGAATATCTTTCTTCCTTATCTTTCAGATCGAGTGAGATCTATTCCACATTCATTTGCATCAATGCTTCGGCATTGCCTCCGCTGTCAATGCCCAACAACTCGCCGTCTATAGAATTAAAAGCTTCTTCAAGGGAGTTGGTTACCTTTTGGGCTTTCTCCTTGCCCAAGGCGATGTTGTGCTCCCAATCCTTCAACAGAATATTCCCTCGGGTTTGCTCCGAAATGGTGAACCTGGGAGTACCCGCCGAAACCCGGTTGTTCATGGCTATTACCGCCTCCTGGAAAGCGACCCGAGCTGCTCCTTCATCCCTTTCCTTGGTCGATAGGTTCTTGGAAACCTGATTTATCAACAGACAGTTTTCCCGGATCGCTCCCACCTTGGCGAGCAAATTCTGCTGTGCCGAAGAGATTCTGCTCCGAATCTCGATAGCTTGGGATTTAAATATCTCGATGTCTATCATTCTGCTCTCGGCGATCTCTACTCGAGCCTGCATATATTCAATCAGACTTCTTTGTTGGCTCGCCTGCGCTCGACCATCCCGGACCACCAACTGTGCTTTCTCAAGCTTAGCCTTGAGCCCCTCTATTTCATTTTTGTCGGCCACTCTGGCCTGTTCTATTTCTGTGCTTGCCTGGACTTTAGCATTCTCAGCGGCTATGGCCAATCTGGCTTCAAGAGTCCTGATTAGGTGATTCTTTCTTTTAAGTTGGTTCTTCAAAAGTCCGACCAAGAATTGATTTGCCGAGGCATACGCTCCTAGCATCCCTGCGATTTCGGTAGTGAATTGCTCATTCTTTTTATCTTTTCCATTTGTCATAACTTTATACTTTTTGGCAGTCGACTCTCCTTCCTGGTAGAATTCTCTTTTTACTACTGCTTTTCTCTTTTTATCAAAGAAAAACTCGTTCGGAGGGAGTTCTTCTTCTCTTATGGGCCTCATCTCCTCATTGAATATCCATCCTTCTTCTATATTTCCCTGCGTCAACTACAAAGGGGTGACAGATGTGATGGGTGCTCAAATCTGTTTCATCGATTTTCCTGGGGTGTCGACCGGGTTCTGCTTCTTTTGTGGTTCTGGGGTCTTTATCTCGATCTTCGGATTTTGTTTCTTTGGTGGATTTGGAGTCTTTGCCTCTACTTCAGGATTCTTTGTTTGTTCCTCCTTGTCTTGGTGTTTTCCCTAGTCAGGAGTTGCGTCTTTAGAACCTTCAGCATCCTTTTTTTTCGTTTCCAAAATACCAGGACCCTCACGCGTAGTACAACGGGGAGACAACTACGTCGGTGTCCCTGGAATTTCAATACCTCGGCTCTATCCTCGGGTGCCAAAGATTTAATCCGGACTATAACTTCCTCATAGGACCTCGCTCCTTGGAAAACATCATCCGGGGGTGAATTCTCATGATCAAATCTTTTTAGCCCGCAATTTTCCAAATGATTGCTCACGACCCTCTATGGATCGTGCTTCTTGTATTCGATGGAGACCAAATTTAGGTCTTCCAGGGAAGCGGCCTCATCTTTGGCATGCCCGAAATCTAATAAAGAATAAGAATTTAAACGAATGGGAAAAGATGGCCACACCTTCTTCGAATACCCTTTGAGATCTTTACTTACACCACCAATTACTGTCTGTCGGGAGACCTCGCGACAAGCCAACTTGTCAGGAATGAACAATGGAAGCGCGTGCGGGGGAACAGAGGCCCCGAAAACTCTGAGGTATGAAAAATTTGCCTCCACGTACCATTCTGCTATGCTTCTCAGATTTGTCGCAATGTTGTCCGAGATACGAGGTGGTGGGTGACCAAAAATGGTGACATGCAGGGGCACCATCACCCAGTTAAAAATTTCATATGTGAACTTTTTTGCTTTGTTTTCCCATAGCTTTTCATGGTATACATGTATGGGTTTGTATTCGACCGGAGTCCAGCCCCAGCTCATTAATGAAAATGGTGTCATAGAACAAATTGCGTCCATGATGTATGCGGACATGAAAAACGATGACGCCTTCCCACTCTCCTTTTGCTCCCGATACTCTATGACCCGATTGGCCAAGCTATCCGAAAGCATCCTTGCCCAGTTAAAAGAGAAACCTTCTGCGACCCGAAACATTAGAGGCACCCACGCTAGGTAAAAATGTGATGTGTCCTCTCTCCCGTATAAATGGCATGTTATCATGGCAACATATTTATACTGCGGTTCCAACGAAGCGATTGAATAAACACCTTGGTCATTAGCTCTGAACTTCGCAGTGCGCGAAACCCAATCCTTTATCAAACTGGACATGGTTTTATCATATTGAGTGCACTCCTTCTCCTTGAATTCCTCCAGGAACTCAGTGCCATATGTGTATTCGGACGTCGCAGGTAGCTTGTACATGGTTTGCAGATGCTCAGGCCTAAAAGTCCCTATAGTGACTCCCTGCTCATTCATGATAGTCCTGGTCAGTACGTCCACATGATCCAACGCCCATCGGACCATGTCATAATAAGGAAGAAACCGTGGCCAGGCTGCTACTCTGTGCATTTCAGATTGGACGACTATTTTGTACTTGGTGTTTAGATCATCTTTTTCATTGTCGTCTGAATAATCCACCAATTCTGATTGCAGAATGTCTGAAACAAATGACCAGTTAGGGACCGAGTCGACACTTCGGGGCAAAGTATCGGAGATATTATCTGAGCCTTGTCCTGCGACCTCAACATTCTCCTTTGCCGCTTTCTGCAGAGCCATGGCTGAAGCTGGTGTTTTAGCTCTTCTGCGATAGAACTGCGTATACTTACAGAAGTAAGTTCACTCAGAAGTGATGAGCTCTGCGTGCTATGAAAATGAATTTGTTACAATGNTTCAAAACCAACCTGTCAATTCAAAATTAGAAATAAATTTATGCCGTAAAAATCCGATCTTACACATAGATTTACCCTATTTCCCCATTAATGCCATAAATTTTGGCGGTTTAAAAGTCAGTTGGCATATGGAGTGAAAAGGCTTCTTAGAGAATCGTGCGAAAATTGAAACGCGGGATAAGTCTTGATTTAACTTAATTAATCCAAATCTCGCCATGTTAATCAATTTCTCACTATTCGTTATATCGTGAGTTTTCTGTTAACATTTTGAGTCTCCAACTCCCGAAACCGCGAGGACCGATTTTGGTTTAATTAAAGGTAATCACGATTTGGGGCTTGATTTATTTTATAATCATTTTATTCGCCATATCGCAACTCAGAACTTCGAGGATAAGTTTCTAGGGGATTTATATGCCGAGTTGCGAAACCGCGAGATCGCGATAACAAGGTTTAATTAAGGGGAAGATAATCTTGGATTAAGTGATTAATTAATCATGTTATAATTACATCGTGACTTCGTGGGTCGGGGTTCAGAAGCTGTAACATTTGAAAAAGATAGTGTCGAGTGACGAAATGCCGAGAACAACTTTTACCACGGTTAGCTTTTTGCCTTTAATCCTTGACCTGGGTTATCAAGACAAGACCTCGTGTCCTCGACCCTCGGGGCTGTAAAAGTAAAAATTTTGGTTTGGCGAACGCCGAGGCGCGAAACCCCGATGACATCTAATCATGAGTTGAAATATTTTACCCTGGTTACCGCTTTGAGTGAAAATTTTAAATGACTTCGCCATTTCGTGACTCGGGTCGTGTGAATTCATGAATTATAGTATCCGATCTGCGAGATTCCGAAGTAGAGAAAAAAGAGGGAACATTCTTACGAAATGCAAGACTTGCTTCGAGAGTGGAAAAACTATAGTTGCTTGCGTGATCAAGCTCTTAGAGATCATCGATCTCTCAGAGGGAAAAAGAAAACCATATTTGGATTTCAAGCATCGAAATGAAAATTGTGACGGGTTAAAAACAAAGGCGGCTCCAACATTAGCAATAAAGTACTTAGATGAGAGAAAGAAAAAAGACAACAAATAATTGATGAAGTGTTTGTGAAATTTATCAAGTTCCTTTTTATCAACGTTATTGCATTCCCTTGGAGTACTAGATGCGGGAACGTGTGTTTCCAAACTCAAATATGACTCACACACCCACTCTATATATCCTATCTCGACCTCGTTTCGTACGAACTTTCTTGGATTAATGTCATGCATGGAACTCCCAACAATATACCCATTGTCACGGTTGTGCTCTTTATTTTCAATGCCTATGTTTTTCAAAACCAACATCATGCCAATTAGTCCCATGCATTTGGTGGCAAGAAGAAGGCACTAGATGACATTTTGTATTTAAATAATGATTTCGTACTAATATTCTTTAATCTATGGAGCAAAGAAGTACTTAGATGAGAGAAAAAACAAAGACAAGAAATAATTGATGAAGCTTGTGAAATTTATCAACTAGTAATTGTTTATCGATGTTATTACATGTCCTTGCAGTACTATATGAGGGAACATGTGTGTCGAACGAATTTTAAAAGGAACAACGAAAAGACATTGTACTAGGACTAGACATGGGCAACAATGACCTGTGAATGGGGCTAGCGTTGAATTTTTTTCGAACTGTTTCTCTATGCACTGAAATTTGACATGGATAGACTATTTGCATGCCATAAAAATATGGTAGGGTTTCTGGACTCAAATGTGACTCACACACCCACTTGTTTCCATCATCAATTCATCATGTAAACCATAAACCCAATTTTTCTTTCAAAGTACACAAATTGGGTGACACAAGCTTTAAGTTTGTATCATCCTTTTTTCATTTTTATTTGAGGTTCTACATTGTATATACAATGTATGTGTTTCATAGTTGTGATGAAAAATACCTCTTTTCATTCATTTTTTAATCAACACCATAAAATTATGCAGGTCTAGATGGTGTTGTATCAATGTCTCTAAGTATTGCATGCATCGATGGCATCATTATGGTGTCATCGTAGTGTCATATTTGAATATCATTATGGTGTCATGGTAGTGTCTGATTTAAATATGCATGCATTGAAAATATGGGAGGGTTTCAAAACTCAAATATGAGTCACACACCCACTCTCTATATCTGATCCTGACCTCATTTTGTTCAAACTTTCTCAGTTTAATGTCCTGCATGGAACTCCCAACAATACTCGTCATGAGCATGCTCTTTATTTTCATCACCTATGTTGTTCAAAACCAACATCATTGCAATTAGGCTCATGCATTTGGTGGCAAGAAGAATGTGTTAGATGACATTTCGTATTTAAATAATGATTTTGTACTAATAGTCTTTAATTTATGGAGCAAAGAAGTACTTAAATGAGACCAAAAAACAAAGACAAGAACTAATTGATGAAGATTTTGCAATTTATCAACTAGTACTAGTTTATCAACATTATTACATTTCCTTGCAGTACTAGATGTGGGAATGTGTGTTTCGAATGATTTAAAAATAAATAAAAATGAAAAGACATTGTACTAGGACTAGACATGGGCAACAATGACTTGTGAATGGGGCCAATGTTGAATTTTTTTCAAATTGTTTATGTATGCACTGAAATTTGACATGGATAGACTGTTTGCATGCCTTAACGATATGGAATGGTTTCTGGACTCAAATATGACTCAAGCACCCACTTGTTTCCATCATCAATTTATCATGTAAACCATAGACCCTATTTTTCTTTCAAAGTACATAAATTGCATGACACAAGTTTTAAGTTTGCATCAACCTTTTTTCATTTTTATTTGAGGTTCTACATTGTATATACAATGTATGTGTGTCATAGTTGTGATGAAAAATACCTATTTCCATTCATTGTTTAATCAAGGCTAGAAAAATATGCATGTCAATATGGTGTTGTATCAATGTCGCTAAGTATTGCATGCATCAATGGCATCATTACGGTGTCATGGTAGTGTCAGATTTAAATATCATTATGGTGTCATGGTAGTGTCAGATTTAAATATCATTATGGTTTCATGGTAGTGTTTGATTTAAATATGCATTCATTGACAATATGGGAGGTTTTCAAAACTAAAATATGACTCACACACCCACTCTATATAACTAATCTTGAACTCATTTTGTTTGAACTTTCTTGGTTTAATGTCATGCATGGAACTCCCAACAATACCCATTGTCATGTTCATGCTCTATATTTTCATCACCTATGTTGTTCAAAACTAGAATCATTCTAATTAGGCCCATGCATTTGGTGGCAAGAAAAAGGTTCTAGATGACATTTCGTATTTAAATAATGATTATGTACTAATAGTCTTTAATTTATGGAGCAAAGAAGTACTTAAATGAGATAAAAAAACAAAGACAAGAAATAATTGATGAAGCTTTTGAAATTTATCAACTAGTACTTATTTATCAACATTATTACATGTCCTTCCAGTACTATATGTGGAAACATGTGTTTCGAACAAATTTTAAAAGGAACAATGAAAAGACATTGTACTAGGACTAGACATGGCCAACAGTGATCTATGAATGGGGACAACGTTGAAATATTTTCAAACTATTTATGTATGCACTTAAATTTGACATGGATAGAATATTCGCATTCGTTAACGATATGGAATGGTTTCTGGACTCAAATATGACTCACACACCCACTTTTTCCATCATCATTTCATCATGTAAACCATAAACCCTATTTTTCTTTCAAAGTACACAAGTTGGGTGACACAAGTTTTAATTTTGCATCAGCCTTTTTTCATTTTTCTTTCAGGTTCTACATTGCATATACAATGTATGTGTGTCATAGTTGTGATGAAAAATCCCTCTTTTCATTCATTGTTTAATCAACACCATAAAAATATGCATGTCGATATGGTGTTGTATCAATGTCAATAAGTATTGCATGTGTCGATGACATCACTATGGTGTCATGGTAGTGTCAGATTTAAATATCATTATGGTGTCATATTTAAATATGCATGCATTTATGATATGGGAGGTTTTATAAACTCAAATATGTCTCACACCCACTCTATATATCCGATCTCGACCTCGTTTCGTTTGAACTTTCTCAGATTAATGTTGTGCATGGAACTCCCAACAATATACCCATCGTCATGGTCGTGCTCTTTATGTTCATCGTATATGTTGCTCAAAACAATAATCATGCCAATTAGGACCATGTGTTTTTTGGCAAGAAGAAGGTACTAGATGACATTTTGTATTTAAATAATGATTTCATACTAATAGTCTTGAATTTATGGAGCAAAGAAGTACTTAGATGAGAGCAAAAAACAAAGTCAAGAAATAATTGATGAAGCTTGTGCAATTTATCAACTAGTACTTGTTTATCGAAGTTATTACACGTCCTGTAGTACTATATGCGGGAACATCTATGTCGAATGAATTTTAAAAGGAACAATGAAAAGACATTGTACTAGGACTAGACATGGGAAACAATGACCTATGTATGGGGCCAATGTTGAAAATTTTTCAAACTATTTTTGTATGCATTGAAATTTGACATGGATAGAATATTCACATTCCTTAATGATATGGGAGTGTTTCTGGAATCAAATATGACTCACACACCCACTTTTTTCCGTCATCAATTCATCATGTAAATCTTAAACCCTATTTTTCTTTCGAGGTACACAAATTGGGTGACACAAGTTTTAAGTTTGCATAAGCCTTTTTGCATTTTTCTTTCAAGTTCTACATTGTATATACAATATATGTGTGTCATAGTTGTGATGAAAAATCCATATTTTCATTCATTTTTTAATCAATGCCATAAAAATATGGATATAGAGGTGGTTTTGTATCAATGTCACTAAGTATTGCATGCATCAATGGAATCATTATGGTGTCATGTTAGTGTCAGATTTAAATATCATTACGGTGTCATGGTAGTTTCATACTTAAATATTCTTGCATTGACGATATGGGAGGGTTTCCAAACTCAAATATGACTCACACACCGACTCTATATATATGATCCCGAACTGTTTTCGTTCGAACTTTCTCAGATTAATGTCGTGCATGGAACTCCCAACAATATACCCATTGTCATGGTCATGCTCTTAATTTTCATTGCCTATGTTGTTCAAAACCAACATCATGCCAATTAGGCCCATTCATTTGGAGGTAACAAGAAGGTGTTATATGAAATTTCGTATTTAAATAATGATTATGTACAAATAGTCTTTAATTTATGGAGCAAGGAAGTACTTAGATGAGAGCAAACAACAAAGATAAGAAATAAATGATGAAGCTTGTGCAATTTATCAACTAGTACTTGTTTATCGACATTATTACATTTCCTTGAAGTATTATATGTGGGAACGTGTGTGTTGAACGAATTTTTAAAGGAACAACTAAAAGACATTGTACTAGGAACTAGACATGGGCAACAGTGACATGTGAATGGGGCCAACATTGAAATTTTTTCAAGTTGTTTCAATATGCATTGAAATTTGACATGGATAAACTATTCACATGCCTTAACTATATGGGAGGGTTTTTGGATTCAAATATGACTCACACACCCACTTGTTTCCATCATCAATTCATCATGTAAACCATAAACCCTATTTTTCTTTCAAAGTACACAAATTGGGTGACACAAGTTTAAGTTTGCATCAACCTTTTTTCACTTTTCTTTCAGGTTCTACATTATATATGCAATGTATGTGTGTCATATTTGTGATGAAAAATCCCTCTTTTCATTCATTGTTTAATCAACACCATAAAAATATGGATGTCGAGATGGTGTTGTATCAATGTCACTAAGTATTGCATGTCGATGGCATAATTATGGCGTCATGGTAGTGTCATATTCAAATATGAATGCATTGAATATATGGGAGGGTTTCCAAACTCAAAGATGACTCACACACCCACTCTATATATCTGATCATGACCTCATTTCATTCGAACTTTCTCGGATTAATGGCGTGCATGGAACTCCCAACAATATACCCATCATTGTGGTCATGCTCTTTATTTTCATATCCTATGTTGTTAAAAACAAACATCATTCCAATTAGTCCCATGCGTTTGGTGGAAAGAATAAGGTGCTATATGACATTTCCTATTTAAATAATTATTTCGTACTAATAGTCTTTAATTTATGGAGCAAAGAAGTACTTAGATGAGAGCAAAAAACAAAGACAAGAAATAATTGATGAAGCGTGTGCAATTTATCAACTAGTAATTGTTATCGACGTTATTACATGTCCTTGCAGTACTAGATGTGGGAACTTTTGTGTCAAACGAATTTTAAAAGGAACAACGAAAATATATTGTACTAGGACTAGACATGGGCAACAATGACTCGTGAATGGACCAACGTTGAATTTTTTTCAAATTGTTTCTGTATGCACTGAAATTTGACATGGATAGACTATGTACATGCATTAATGATATGGGAAGGTTTCTAGACTCAAATATTACTCACAAACCCACTTTTTTCCATCATCAATTCATCATGTAAACCATAAACCCTATTTTTCTTTCAAAGTACACAAATTGGGTGACACAAGTTTTAAGTTTGCATCATCCTTTTTTTCATTTTTCTTTCAGGTTCTACATTATATATACATTGTATACGTGTCATAGTTATCATGAAAAATACCTCTTTTCATTCATTGTTTAATCAAAAACATAAAAATATGCATGTCGAGATGGTGTTGTATCAATGTCACTAAGTATTACATGCATTGATGGCATCATTATGGTGTCATGGTAGTTTCATATTTAAATATAATATGATGTCATGGTAGTGTCATATTTAAATATAATTATGGTGTCATGGTAGTGTCATATTTAAATATAATTATGGTGGCATGGTAGTGTCAGATTTAAATATCCATGCATTGACAATATGGGAGGGTTTACAAACTCAAATATGACTCACACACCCACTCTATATATCTAATCCCGACCTCATTTCATTCAAACTTTCTCAGATTAATGTTTTTCATGGAACTCCCAACAATATACCCATATCCATGGTCGTGCTCTTTATTTACATCGCCTATGTTGTTCAAAACTAGCATCATGCCAATTAGGCACATGTATTTGGTGGAAAGAAGAATGAGCTTGATGACATTTCATATTTAAATAATGATTTCGTAATAATAGTTTTTAATTTATGGAGCAAAGAAGTATTTAGATAGAAAAAACCAAAGACAAGAAATAACAAATGAAGCTTGTGAAAATTATCAAGTAGTACTTATTTATCGACGTTATTACATGCCATTGCAGTAATAGATGTAGGAACTTGTGTGTAAAATTAATTTTAAAAGGAACAACGAAAATACATTGTACTAGGACTAGACATGGGCAACAATGACTTGTGAATGGGGCCAATGTTGAATTTTTTCAAATTGTTTCTCTATGCACTAAAATTTGACATGGATAGACTATTCGCATACCTTAATGATATGGGAAGGGTTTATGGACTCAAATATGACTCACTCACCCACTTGTTTCCATCATCAACTCATCATGTAAACCATAAACCCTATGTTTCTTTCAAAGTACACAAATTGGGTGACACAAGTTTTAAGTTTGCATCAACCTTTTTTCATTTTTCTTTCAAGTTCTACATTGTATATACAATGTATGTGTGTCATAGTTGTGATGAAAAATCCCTCTTTTCATTCATTTTTTAATCAACACCATAAAAATATGCATGTCGATAGGGTGTTGTATCAATGTCGCTAAGTATTGCATGCGTCGATGGCATCGTTATGGTGTCATGGTAGTGTCAAATTTAAATATCATTATGGTTTCATGGTAGTGTCATATTTAAATATCCATACATTGATGACATGAGAGGGTTTCCAAACTCAAATATGACTCACACACCCACTCTATATATCTGATCCTGCCATCATCTCATTCGAACTTTCTTGGACTAATGGTGTGCATAGAACTCCCAACAATATACCCATTGTCGTGGTCATGCTCTTTATTTTCATCACCTATTTTGTTCAAAGCCAACATCATGCCAATTATTCCCATGTGTTTGGTGGAAATAAGAAGGCGCTATATGACATTTCATATTTAAATTATGATTTCATACTAACAGTCTTTAATTTATGGAGCAAAGAAGTACTTAGACGAGAGAAAAAAAACAAAGAAAAGAAATAATTGATGCAGTTTGTGCAATTTATCAACTAGTAATTATTTATCGACGTTATTTCATGTCCTTCCAGTACTATATACGAGAACATATGTGTCAAACGAATTTTAAAAGGAACAACGAAAATACATTGTACTAGGACTAGACATTGGCAACATTGACCTGTGAATGGGGCCAACGTTGAAATTTTTTCAAACTATTTATGTATGCATTGAAATTTGACATGGATAGACTATTTTCATGCCTTAACAATATGGGAGGGTTTTTGGACTCAAATATGTCTCAC
>SNQJ01S0011152.1:32627-60308 GCA_010110895.2 Picea sitchensis
GCCACCTTTTTATAGAAATATATCTCAAACATATCATCAAGCGAAGTCAACACAAAATGAGCCCAATATGACATATTTATTTGGGAAAAGGCCAAGACAACATCACATAAAATGTTGGGGATGTGAGGGAGACCACTTGTATATAGATATCCCTCACAAAGGATAAAATATTAGGATTGTTCAAAATATTCAAGAGTTTGACATAGTGGAGGACATAGGCAGAAGCATGCCAAGGATTTATGCATCCTTGGACAACAAGAAATTAGAGTACCAATATCCCATGATTAAAGTAGAAGGTAATATTGATAATCAACCCATAGACATTTTAATTGATTCTGGAGCTAGTCATAGTTACATAAATCCTAATCTTGTTGAAATATTTCATTTACAAAGAAGCAAAAATGAAAAATCTTGGTTGGTTCAGCTATATACATGATCGAAGAGAAGGATCATTGAAGGCCATGAATGGAATCTGTTGTATTACTGAGAGGGGGGGTGAATCAATAATGAGCAATTATACCAAGTATTAATCCTTTAAACCACAAAGTATATTCTTTCACTTATTCAACCATGTTCATTTGTTCATCATCAATAACTTACTGCATCATAAGAATTTACATTCATCAATGCATAATAAACAATACCAAACACATCCACACAATGCACAGTACACCAATATTTATGTGGAAACCCAATGTGGGAGAAAACCACAATTTTTTTTTCTTATATGTCAAGAATTATATTCAAGGAAGCACCAGCTTCCAATTCTTTAGCGACAACTGGAAGGAGGCTCCGACCCCCTAGTTTCTCAGGCTACAACCTGAGGGAAGCTCCAACTCCCCAATTCTCTGGCTACAACCAGAAGGAGGATACAACCCCCTATGTTCTCTGGCTACAACCAGAAGGTGGCTACAACCACCTATCCTTTTCTCGTCCAACCTCCTTGAAATATAAGTGCCAAAGGTAGAAAATGAACATGTCACAGTAACAATATGTTCTATCAAATATGTCACTATATACTCATCAACCAATCTGATCTGATCACGTATACCTCAAACACTATACCACAAGTTTGTAGCTCAAACCATGTGCTAGAAACTCACTGTTATACAACCTCTATATGTACCAATAACTTCAGCAACATACCACAACCAAAAGCCCTCATCAATTTCATCATCCAAATCTGATTTGTAACTCTTTAATAGACATGGTGTATACAATGACATACCTGCAAACCTTCCTTAACTTTAACAACAAGAGACTAGCATTTTCATCAAACTTTACTTTAGTATCACATGACTAATTTTGGATTAGTCAACAACCCTAACTTGAAATAAGAATAACTATGTACCCGTAATGAACAAAGATCTAAAAATAGTACACAATGTTCTTCAGTGTCTTGTCTGCAATTCATCCAGGTTTCACTGCTTGGAACCTCCCAGAAAATGAGTTATAGCAAAAATGGCATACCTTGTTGAATTTCGACTTATTATAGAGAGAGAACTTGTAGAGAATACCCCGCACAGAATATTTGTTGTGTGGATCTAAAAATGGTAAAAAACATACAACAGACTATACTCTAACCAATACATTTTATCTTACTGAATTTGGATCTGTTATGAAGAAATTATGACGGTTTTACCCGAAACACGTATTTTAGACTAGTTTCAGGACTAGCCAAAAACCCTATTTTCCACAGAGTGCAACTCCCAAAATACAACGACCCACAAGATGAAATTTTTATCACAGTTACTTGGATATGTTTAATAAAAAAAATCCATATTTCTATGTCTGAATAATTCTAGAAAAAAATTTATGGCGAAAATGGTGCGATGGCTTGTAAATAACATACCTTAGAAAGCATCATCAAAAGACTTTATCCTCCCTTGAATTTTGGCCTTCTTTACTTCACCTTCCCTCTAAAATTGTCCTTATATATCCTTTGGTTACCTCAGTCACTTGTAGATATTCAATATTATCAATGGATACTAATGGGAGGCCCTTTCTCTCTTATTTATACTCTCCAAGTAGCTTCCTCTAGAAGTATCCACTTAACCACTTTGTCCACTTAGCCACTTTGTCCACTTAAACAACTTTGTCCACTTAGCCACTTTGTCCACTTAACAAAATTTGTCCACTTAGCCACTTTGTCCACTTAACCACTTTATCCACTCATGAGGGTTCTCCAACTTGATATGGCCATAATTCTCCATGAGGAGTTATGTGACGTTCCACATATCACCAGAAATGGCATGACATATATTATTCATCTAGAATATTCTTACCTATAAATTTACCGATATTCATGCCTTTATACCTCAAAAAGACTTGGGTCCCTTACCCATGCCTTTGTGCTACTAGAATTCACTACCAGAATTCTCCAAGGGTTGACATCAATCTACAATATCACTCTCCAAGGGTTGACATCAATGAAAACCAACAATCCATACCAACTGTCCATCAACCTAAGACAACTATCTCACAATCTCCCCCTTTGGCATTGATGGAAACACCAACATTGATAGAAACACTTAGTCATGATAACATTCATGCTTATACTCCTCATCAACGTTTCTATCTCTCCTCCTTTGACATCAATGGAAAAGGATATATCCCTTTGGGGCTTCTCCCCTTGACTGAACTCTCCTTAGGGATTCTCCCCCTATCTAAATGCATTTGATATTTCTCTATGTTTTGAAGCCTCTGATTACTCTCTCTCCCTTCATATGAATAATATCTCCCCCTTTGACAAAGGGTATCACTCTAATGCAACACTGAAGTCATATCACTCATTCTCCCCTTGTGAAAATTGTTCCCCCTTGAAACATGCCTATGTGCTATCTCTCCAAGCATCTAACTCTCTAGCCTACATCTGATGAATCTCTTCCCATGGAATCATACATATATTCTTACCTCTGTATCTAAAAAATTATCTGAATGACATTTCTACTTATCTTTTTGGTTTTTTTTTCTCTCTCTTAACTTCTTTGCAAGGTGTCGTGTAGAAAAAATATAAGTCTTCCTATACATGTTTCCTTTTGGAGTTATTGTCCATTGGTGCTTCCTTATGTAATCAACTGACATATATGAAAATCATTCAAGAATAAGAATCCAAATATTTCTATGTAATTATCATCCATTATGATAATGTTCCTTTGTCTCTGACCCACTCTCTGAACCAATCTATGAATCCATGTTCTTGTCCACTATCATATATTTGTCCAAACCTACTAAGTGTTCTTACAAATACATCTTTATCCATACTATCCAAGACTCTGATAAAGAACTTTCCATAATGCTGACCCATATGTCATTGTAGTATCATGAAGTCTTCACTACTGCAACTGATCAATCTATCATACTGTACTCTTTCTAGCTGACTGCTATGAATATGTCTACTCAAACTCTGCAAGCTTCTCGAAGGATGGTTCTCTCATATGTCTCAGCTGCCACATAGAATCCCCCTTTCTAATATTCATATTACCTGGGAGTCTCTAAGACAGATGGCTCAGAACAATTCTCGCTCTGATGCAGAGTCATCATCATCTTCATCGGTAGATTCATCATCTCTCTGAACTCACACTTCTTTCTTTCTATCTGTGGATTCATCTTTCACTACAATACCTGAAAGTACAATCTCTTCCACTTGTTCCTTATTTACTTGTCCTTCTTTTCTTTCATTTCTTTTCCAAACCGTTCTATATCTTACATCTTCCTTTTTCTTTATAGATTTGTCTTCATCTTGTTTTATTTCCAATCTTGCGATCTCTGGGACCTGGTCTTTGTTCACTTGTTCTTCATGTTTTCTTATCCATACTTTCTTATATATGATATCAGTTTTCTCTTTCATGGAATTATCGATCACGCTTCTACAATCACAAGCTATGTGTCCATAGTTATGACATTTGTAACATTCAATGTTACATGGGGCCACATAATCATTTCTTGCTTGAACTATTCTTTTATAATCCCTACAATCTGCAACCTTATGTCCAAAGTTAGTACAATAAAAAAAACGACCATAAAAGAAACTTACATTCTTGGGAGTGAATGATCTTCTTTGTGGTGTAGTCCTTCTAAATTCTTGCCTTGACTTATCACGATCATGATTGAAGCTTCTTTGTGTATTGAACATGGATGGTATTCTTGAGTATGTATCTTTATTAGTTTTCTTAGATTCTGGTTGACCATGATTCCTTCCTTTGAGTACTTCTGCATAACTCTTTCTCTTTTCTTCATTCTTATTTTCTAGTAACCTAGAGTGCTTCTCTTCATTCTCTACAAGTGATGTTGATGTTTCTATCTCTGCAACATTCTTGTTGAGCTTGGCGATTTTACTTTTCAATGTGACAACTTCTTCTTCAAGATTCTCAACCTCTTATTCTTTCTTCATTATCTGAGACTTATGACTTATTATGTTCTCTTCACTTCTTCAAGATGGATTTTTAATGTGATTATTTATTCTTTAGGTCCTTTCTCTTCTTGACCAAACTCTTCCTCAAGCTGGTTTAGGTTGTTAGTTCTTTCCTTAAGATGATCTGTCAATATCTTCTCTCTCATTTCTTCTTCTTCCTTCTGTGCTGCTATGTTGGCTTCCAAATACTTCTTTTGATCTTCAATATTTTCTTTGATATTTTTGGCTTCTTCTAGATGAGTTCTTAAGTTCTCGATGACCTGTTGGGATTCTTAAAAAATGTGAACACTTTCCTTTTGTTTCATTGATTCTTTCTTGAGTGACTTCTTTTCTTCTCTTTCTTTTATTAGTTCATCTAAAGAACTGATTAATTCTGCTTCATAATCATCTTCTATTTCAATTAGTTTTTTTGTCTCATTTCCTTCATGGAAGTCCATTTCAAGATGTTCACGCTTTTCACAATTAAAAAAAAATAACATACATTTGTTGATTATGTATTCTTCATCTTCTGAATCTGTTTGACATGATGAACATATTTCTTCTTGATATGTACCTGCATATTCTTTGACATTCTCTGACTCTGTGATGGGTGAAGAATAGATATTATGTAACTTATCCCAAAGTTCTTTAGTTGATGAACATTTACCCACTTTGTCCTTTACTGAATCATATAGTCTTTCCAAAATGAAATCTGTTGCAATTTTGTTATTTCGTTTCAGTTTCATATTTGATGTAGTCTTTTCCCTTTTTGAACTATCATATCCTGTAACAACCAATTTACAAATATCATACCCTTGTGCCTTTAAAAACACTTTCATCCTTCTGCTCCATATATCATACTTTAAACCATTCTAACCATTAATCAATGGTACTCCATTCTTAGAATAATCCATGATCTCCTTCCAATGGTTAAATTGTCTCTTGAAGGAACCTACTCAGATACCAATTGTTGGATTGCTAGGAGGGGGGGGGGTGAATTAGTAATGAGAAATTATACCAATTATTAATCCTTTAAACCACAAAGTATATTCTTTTACTTATTCAACCATGTTCATCTGTTCATCATCAATATATTACTGTATCATAAGCATTTACATTCATCATTGCATAATAAACAATAACAAACACATCCACACAATGCACAATACACCAATATTTATGTGGAAACCTAATGCAGGAGAAAACCAAAGAATTATTTTCTTATATGTCAAGAATTACATTCAAAGAAGCACCAACTTTAAATTCTCTAGCTACAACTGGAAGGAGGCTTTGCCCCCCAAGTTTCTTAGGCTACAACCTAAGGGAAGCTCCAACTCCCCAATTCTATTGCTACAACTAGAACGAGGATACAACCCCCTATGTTCTCCGGATACAACCGAAAGGTGGCTACAAAAACCTATTCTTGCCCCATCCAACCGCCTTGAAATATAAATGCCAAATGTAGAAAATGAATATTTCATAGTCACAACTTGTTCTACCAAACCTGTCATTGTATACTCATCAACCAATCTGATCCGATCACATATACCTCAAACACTATACCACAAGTCTGTACCTAAAACCATGTGCTAGAACCTCACTGTTATAGAACCTCTATCTGTATCAATAACTTCAAAAACATACCTCAACCAAAATATCTCATCAATTTCATCATCCAAATCTGATTTGTAACTCTGTAACAAACCTGGTGTATATGATCACATACCTACAAACCTTTCTTAACTTTAACAAAAAGATACTATCATTTTCATGAAACTTTACTTTAGTCTCACATGACTAATTTTGGATTAGTCAACAACCCTAACTTGCAATAATCATAACTAGGTACCTGTAATGAATAAAGATCTGAGAATAGTATAAAGTGTTCTTTAGTGTCTTGTCTTCAATTCCTCTAGGTTTCACTACTTGGAACCTCCCAGAAAAGGAGTTATAGAAAAAATGGCATACCTTGCTGAATTCTGTCTTATTCTAGAGAGCGAACTTGTATAGCATTCCCCGTGTTGTTCTTGAGTCTGTACTTAAGGCTTAAAAGTACAGTGTCAAGGCATCCGAAAGTGGTTAAAAGATGGAGAAGGGAGAAACGTCAACCTTCGGAGAAGGAAACTAAGAACGATTTCTACGTTGGCGTTGTTTGGCTTCCAACTGTTCCTAGATAGTTATATCTCGTTCAATGGCTACCCATGATTGTTCAAGTTCATCCCGTTTGTTGCCATTTTAAGAATTGTGTCGAAGAGGTTTAAGGCAATGTGTGTTTGATTCAGTTGTCTGGGGTCAACGTTAGGTTGATTTGGTACAGGAACTGTCATGGGGGAACAACAAAGGTATGAATGAATTTAAAAGTGATTAAGTGCTGTCTCAGTTGGTCGTATAAAGAGAACTTACGATTGCAAAAATAGCAAGTGGATGCAAATCTAAGGCTAGTTCCCGTAACTGTATTATATTTTAATAAAAGGTGCGAAGTGGGAGAAAAAAATTTAGTTGTATATAACGCAAGGCCCCTGTCAAAGAGAAATCTCACATATAACAGAAGAGGAAATTAGTAAGGAAATAACTGATGTAACAAAGAATATATGTAGAATTCTGAAAACAAAGATTGGTCTTACACCTGCTGATAGTTGGTGCAGAGGAAAGACAACAAACAATTACAGAAAACCCAAATTCATTCATTATAGTAGTGGTCGTACTAAAGTATAATGAAGCACATCAATTATGAATATGAATTGAAATGAAAAAATGAGATACAAGGAAGCAAACTTGTAATACAGAAGTGACGGAATTGAGAATCTCCAGATCTGCTTGTATTAACTCACAATGTAAAAACTCTATTACAAATGACTCAAAAAGGTCCAGCCCTGTTTATTTGTTTCAGGGATATATTTATACAATTTTTACAAAGCAGATAGAATCTCAATAGTCGCAAAATTTCGATTATGACCGAGAAGAGAGCAATCACTCCATTTCGCCTATTCTGTCTTTACTTGGTGCCAGGTGTTTGTCGTCGCGTGGACTCGGTGCAGGCGATACATCTTTCCACTAGCTGGGATATGAGCCGTGATGGTTTTGCTTGACAACTGGCCTCGACGAAGTAACATTCTCGAGCTAACTGCTGCAACTTGTCTTCCATTTGTGAGTCGATAATGTCGAGGGCACTTAGTTGCATGCTAGGTTTGATCATGTACTCATCAACTTGGACTATGTCCACCATATTGATCTGAGAGATATCAACTGAATATCTTTCTTCCTTATCTTTCAGATCAAGTGAGATCTGTTCCACATTCATTTGCATCAACGCTTCAGCATTGCCTCTGCTGTCAATGCCCAGCAGCTCGTCGTCTATAGAATTAAAAGCTTCTTCGAGGGAATTGGTTACTTTTTGGGCTTGCTCCTTGCCCAAGGCGATGTTGTGCTCCCAATCCTTCAATAGAATATTCCCTTAGGTTTGCTCCGAAATGGTGAACCTGGGAGTACCCATCGAAACCCGGTTGTTCGAGGCTATTACCGCCTCTTGGAAGGCGAGCCGAGCCTCTCCTGCCTCCCTTTCTTTGGCCGATAGGTTCTCGGAAACCTGATTTATCAAAAGACAATTTCCCCAGATCGCTCCCACCTTGGCGAGCAAATTATGCCGTGGCGAAGAGATTCTTCTCCGAATCTCAATAGCTTGGGATTTAAATATCCTGATGTCTATCATTTTTCTCTCGACGATCTCTACGTGAGCCTGCAGCTGTTCAATCAGACTTCTCTGTTGGCTCGCCTGTGCTCGACCATCCCAGACCACTAACTGTGCTTGCTCAAGCTTAGCCTTGAGCACCTCTATTTCATTTTTGTCGGCCACTCTGGCCTGTTCTATTTCCATGCTCGCCTGACCTTTAGCATTCTCAGCGGCTGTGGCCAATCTGGCTTCAAGAGTCCTGATTAGGCGATTCTTTCTTTTAAGTTGGTTCTTCAAAAGTCCGACCGAGAATTGATTTGCCGAGGCATACGCTCCTAGCGTCCTTTCTATTTCAGTGGCGAATCGCTCGTTCTTTTTATCTTTTCCATCTGTCATAACTTTATACTTTTTGGCAGTCGACTCTCCTTCCTGGTAGAATTCTCTTTTTACTACTGCTTTTCTCTTTTTATCAAAGAAAAACTCGTTCAGAGTGAGTTCTTCTACTCTTATGGGCCTCAGCTCCTCATTGAATATCCATCCTTCTTCTATATTTCCCTGCGTCGACTGCAAAGGGGTGATAGATGTGATGGGTGCTCCAATCTGTTTCGTTGATTTTCCTGGGGTGTTGACCAGGTTCTGCTTCTTTGGTGGTTCTGGGGTCTTTATCTCCGTCTCCAGATTCTGTTTCTTTGGTGGGTCCTGAGTCTTTGCCTCTGCTTCTAGATTCTTTGTTTGTTCCTCCTTGTCTTGGTGTTTTCCCTGGTCAGGAGTTGCGTATTTAGAACCTTCAACATCCTTTTGTTTCATTTCTGAAATATTGGGACCCTTACAACACAGTACAGTGGGGAGACAACTACGTCGGTGTCCCTGGAATTTCAATACCTCGGCTCTATCCTCGAGCTCCAAGGATTGAATACAGACTAGAATTTCCTCATAAGACCTCGCTCCTCGGAAAACATCATACGGGGGTGAATTCTCATGATCAAATCTTTTTAGCTCACAATTTGCTAAATGATTGCTCACGACCCTCTGTGGATCGTGCTTCTTGTATTCGATGGAGACCAAATTTAGGTCTTCTAGGGCAGTGGCCTCAGCTTTGGCATGCCCGAAATCTAATAAAGAATAAGAATTTAAACGAATGGGAAAATACGGCCACACCTTCTTCGAATATCCTTTGATCTCTTTACTTACACTGCCAATTACTGTCTATCGGGCAAACTCGCGATAAGCCAGCTTGTCAGGAATGAACAATGGCAACGCATGCGGGGGAACAGAGGCCCCGAAAACTCTGAGGTATGAAAACTCTGCCTCCATGTACCAGTCCGCTATGCTACTCAGATTTGTCGCAATGCTGTCCGAGATATGAGGTGGCGGGTGACCAAAAATGGTGATATGCAGGGGCAATATCACCCAGTTAAAAATTTCATATGTGAACTTCTCTTCTTTTTTTTCCCATAGCTTTTCATGGTATACATGTATGGGTTTGTCTTCGACCGGAGTCCAGCCCCAGCTCATTAATGGAAATGGTGTCATAGAACAGATTGCATCCATAATGTATGCGGACATGCAGAACGATGACGACTTCCCACTCTCCTTCTGCTCCCGATACTCTGTGACCCGATTGGCCAAGCTATCCGGAAGCATCCTTGCTCAGTTAAAAGAGCAACCTTCTATGACCCAAAACATTAGAGGCACCCACGCAAGGTAAAAATGTGATGTGTCCTCTCTCCCATATAACCGGCACGTCATCATGGCCACATATTTATACTACGGTTCCAATGAAGCGATTGAATAAAGGCCTTGGTCATTAGCTCTAAACTTCGCGGTGCACAAAACCCAATCCTTTATCAAACCGGACATGGTTTTATCATACTGAGTGCACTCCTTCTCCTTGAATTCCTCCAGGAAATCAGCACCATATGCGTATTCTGATGTCAAAGGTATCTTGTGCATGGCTTGCATATGCTTAGGCCTAAAAGTCCCTATAGTGACTCCCTGCTCATTCATGATAGTCCTAGTCGGTACGTCCACATGATCCAACGCCCATCGGACCATGTCATAATAAGGAAGCAACCGTGGCCGGGCTACTACTCTGTGCATTTCGGATTGGATGACTATTTTTTACTTGGTGTTTAGATCATCTTTTTCATTGTCGTTGGAGTCGTCTGAATAAACCACCAATTCTGATTGCAGAATGTTTGAAACAAATGACCAGTTAGGGACCGAGTCGACACTTCGGGGCGAAGTATCGGAGACATTATCTGAGCCTTGTCCTGCGACCTCAACATTCGCCTTTGCTGCTTTCTACGGAGCCATGGCTGAAGCTGGCGTTTTAGCTCTTCTGCGATAGAACTGCGTATACATACATAAGTAAGTTCACTCAGAAGTGATGAGCTCTGCGTGCTATGAAAATGAATTTGTTACAATAAATTGCAGCTCTTACATATATTTGAAAAACTCGGTACCTTTCAAAACCAACCTGTCAATTCAAAATTAGAAATAAATTTATGCCGTAAAAATCCGATCTTACACATAGATTTACCCTATTTCCCCATTAATGCCATAAATTTTGGCAGTTTAAAAGTAAGTTGGCGTATGGAGTGAAAAGGCTTCTTAGAGAATTGTGCAAACATCGAAACGTGGGATAAGTCTTGATTTAACTTAATTAATCCAAATCTCCCCATGTTAATCAATTTCTCGCTATTCGTTATATCGTGAATTTTCTGTTAACATTTTGAGTCTCCAACTCCCGAGACCACGAGGACTGATTTTGGTTTAATTAAAGGTAATCATGATTTGGGGATTGATTTATTTTATAATCATTTTATTCGCCATATCACGACTCGAAACTTCGAGGATAAGTTTCTGGGGGATTTATATGCCGAGTTGCGAAACCACGAGATCGCGATAACAAGGTTTAATTAAGGGGAAGATAATCTTGGATTAAGTGATTAATTAATCATGTTATAATTACATCGTGACTTCGTGGGTCGGGGTTCAGAAGCTGTAACTTTTGAAAAAGATAGTGCCGAGTGACGAAATGCCGAGAACAACTTTTACCACGGTTAACTTTTTGCCTTTAATCCTTCACCTAGGTTATCCAGACAAGACCTCGTGTCCTCGGCCCTCGGGGTTGTAAAAGTAAAAATTTTGGTTTGGCGAATGCCGAGGCGCGAAATCTCGACGACGTCTAATCATGAGTTGAAAGATTTTACTCGGGACGTGTGAATTCATGAATTATAGTATCCGATCTGTGAGATTCCGAAGTAGAGAAAAAAGAGGGAACATTCTTACGAAATGCAGGACTTGCTTCGAGAGTAGAAAAACTATAGCTTCTTGCATGATCAAGCTCTTAGAGATCATCGATCTCTCGGAGGAAATAAGAAAACCATCTTTAGATTTCAAGCATCGAAATGAAAATTGTGACGGGTTAAAAAACAAGGGCGGATGCAACATAGGCTCCAACTAGGGATCCCGCCTTCCTATGAGGTGGGAAGAACAGTAGACCACGTGCCAATATTGGGTAAATGGAGTCAAAAACTCAATCAGGCGAAAAAGTTCCAAGGAAAGAGGATCGAAGGGGGGAAAAGACTCCGTTCTTTACCTTGAGAAGTTTTTTCAAAAACAAATACTCTTTTCAAACACAGCTGTAGTCCCTTTCACAATTTTCCCTTTCCCACTACTAACTTTAGGTATGTTTTAAGATAGTCGAAATGACCCTAGGAGACCCAATAGATCTTGTGGCTCTCAGCTTGCATCAAAAGAATGAGATTATATGTTTTTTAATTGGGAAGTCTCATCTGAAGTTGGGATGTGGATCAGGTTTTTAGAAAGCATTGGTTACCGGAGTAGAGTGCTATTCATGTATAACAGCCTTACAGATATCTCAGACATTGCTTCACTGCCAGCGAGCCTGTTCAGTACCCTGGTGAAGTTATCTGGCCCCTTTTACTGAATTTCCTTTCACCACTTCAGAATATATTCATGCATTTAAATGCTGAGACGAGGGCAATCATTTTTGAATTTCCTTTCATCGTCTCTTGGACTAGGTGGCGGCAATCATTTCTAAATTTCCTTTCACCACCTATCTTATAATTTACTTTTTTGAGAGCGAAGATGGGGGCAATCAGTTTGTATCAAGGCTGATATCTGTGTAATATTTTGTATTAGAGGCCTGTCAACCTACTTTGATTACTCAGTACCAACCTTCCCTTGACCTTCACAACATCTTCGTTCTTAGGGAGAAAAGGGAAAATAACATTTTAAGGGAATCCTATTTGAGCAAGCTTTAATCCTCCGATACTGTTGAAAAACCTAGGAAAGTTAGGATCGCTCTAAACGTTCCTTCACTTAGCAGGGGATCAAGTAGTTGTGAAGACCTGCTTTTCTTCCACAATTTGTTTTGAAACTCACGAGGCTAAAACGAAAAACTTTTATCCCTTCGTAATGAAACGAAAAGATGGTGGCTTGCCAAAAGTTAGACCCAAAGACAGGCATGGTGCCAGGTAGCGATTTATTGACTGAAAATACGGAGGTCAAATCAACTCGAGACTGACTCTGGTAGATATCTTTGGGGGTAGTTTATTTTGACAGACCATTTTTTGATTGAGTGTATCACTCAAATTATTTTAAATCAAGCCAAGCAATGATCCTATTAGCTAATGTGTTAGCCGATATTGCAGTTTGAATGACGCTTCCTCGGTTTCCTTTAATAGTCTTTCATAACATATGTTTTTTGAGAAAGTTCCTTTTTACCTTTTCATTTCCCTTTCTTTATGCAATATGAAACTATTTTAGGTATCACCTGCTTTATGCTGCTCTATTTCTGACACCGACCTGCAAATTACTTTTCCTGCTAGTTTTCGTATGCATCTAGAATCCTGTAAAAAGAAAATACGAATCTTATTAGAATGTGTCGAGAGTTTCTGAATAAAAACCGAAAATTAAAGCAAATGTTTAAATGAAAATCTATGTATGTACAAAACACATATAATGAAATTTATTTATTTATGATTTTTTTTTTTTGACGGGCGACTGTTACGTCGTGTAATGCTTTAGATATCGCTCGTTGATAGGGGCGCTGAGGACTTCTCCGTCTATATTTTCCAAGAGGAAATAATTTTTTCCCTCTAGAGCCGAGACCCTGAATGGTCCATACCAGAGGTGATCAAATTTACCATGCTTCGCGACTTCCTCTTTTCTTGCATCCCATCTTAGCACTAAGTCACCTGGAAGGAATTCCCTATCTTTTGCTTTAAGATCGAACAATGCTTTCATATCATCTTGGTACTTCTTCATCTTTTCATCAACTTCAACTCTATGTTGTTGAACCTCAATCAGCCGATTAATTCTCCTGGTTACATGATTTGGCTCTTCATTTTGATCCTGCCATAACTTCATCACTGGCAGCGCTAGGTTTATAGGTAGGACTGCATCTGTCCCATAGACCATTTGAAACGGCGAAATGCCGATGGACCTTTTAGTGCTGATGCGGTTTGCCCATAATGCGTATTTCAAGTGCACATGCCAAGACCTTTTATTTTCATCTAGTACTTTCTTGATTATGTTTACCAGTCTCTTGTTATATGATCCGGCCAATCCGTTCCCCTAGGGGTAATATGCAGTGGAATGGCCGAGAACAATATTATACTTCTGACAGAAGCTGATCATAGCCATAGATTTAAAGGCCTGGGCATTGTCGACAACTATCTTTCGGGGACAACCTAATCTTGACAAAATATTGTCTTCCAAGAAATTGATCACCACCGAGTCTGTTTCCCTTTTGGTTGGAATGGCTTCCACCCAGTTAGTAAAATAATCAGTGGCTGTTAAGATCCACTTATGTTGAGAACTGGAATGGGGATTAATCTCCCCTATAAAGTTTACCCCCATTGTTGAAATGGAGCTTCAGCTTTGACTGGAATGAGTGGCAGTGCAGGGAGTTTCTGTTTACTAGCAAATATTTGACAAGGGTTGCAGGCATGCACTTTGGCATTGACGTCCGAAAAGAGTTTCGACCAATAATATCCCGCCCTCAAGATTTTGTAGGCTGTAGCTCTCCATGTGTGATGTCCCCCACAGACTCCCTTATGAAATTCATCTATAACCCGCTGGGTTTTTTATTCTACTAAACAGACTAGCAGGAACCCGAGTGGATCCTTCCAATATAGCTGGCTTTCAGATATACAATATTTAACTACATGGAGTTTTAAGGTTTTTCATTTTGACAGTGATAGTTCGTCTGGGCATCTTAGGTTCAACAAGAAAAACACTATGTCTTTGTACCATCTTGATGATAAGAACTTCTCTTCGATCTGGTTGGGATTCGTTTCTTCATCTGGTTCATTTAGGTCTGTGTCTTCATCGCTTCCTTGCAAGCAATTGATATCAAGAGCCCTGAGATTTGATTCAGCTAAGAGTTTGGCTAGGCCTTGCCCTTTTATCAATTTGGTTGGTTTAACTTCCAAATCGAATTCTTGGATTTTAGCAAGCCATCGCCCTCTCTTTCCATCACTATCTGGCTGCACCAATATATCTTTTACAGAACTGGTCGGCACATACGTGATGATTTTTGAATGCAGCACATAAGTCCTGAATGCTTTTAGCGCTTTTACCATTGCGTATGCCTATTTTTCTATTATGTCATACTTCAGTTCTGCGTCTCTAAGGCTCTTGCTAAAAAATGCGATCGGTCGTTCGAATCCTTCTTCATCTTTTTGTAGGAGCACCACAGCGATAGTAGGTTCAAAGGCAAACGAGAAGATAATAAAATATTTCAGATAATCTGGGCTGGCTAACACAGGTGCCTCGCTAATGACTTTTTTAATATGCACGAATGATGATCTAGCCTCGATCGTCCAATTTACTCCGCTATCCTTCTTCAACATTCCTGTGATCAATTTGACAATCTCAGCAAAATTGGGGATAAACCTTCGTAAAAAATTTATTGTTCCTAAGAAAGATTGTATCTCCTTTATGTTTCTGGGAATATTTATAGTTTCTATCGCTTCAATCCTCTTAGGATCAATCCAGATCCCATCCCTAAATATTATATGGCCCAGAAGCTTACCTTCCCACATAGAAAAATGTGATTTCTTTGGGTTCAAAGAAAGACGAAACCTGCAGCATTTTTCGAAAGTCTGTTTTAGATGGATCAAATGTTCCTCATCGGTTTTAGAGAAAACCATCAAATCATTCAGATAGATGACTACGAACTTCTCTCTTTCTCCTACGAAAGAGATGTCCATAGCGTGCTGGAATGTAGCCCCTGCATTCATCAAACCAAACGACATTTTGTCATACATGAATGTACCCCATGGTGTGGTGAAAGCAATTTTTTCTCTGTCTTTCTCATTCATGACGATTTGGTTATACCCAGAGAACCCATCTATCATAGACATTCGATTTGCTCCAACTACTTTTTTTAGGACATGGTCCATTTTGGGTAGCGGGTAATTATCCTTGAGAGAAGACTTATTCAAGTTTCGGAAATCCACACATAGTCTGATTTCTCCATTCTTCTTCCTGACTAGGACTAGGTTAGCTACCCAGTCCGAGTATCTCAGAGGTACGATTATTTTCGCGTCCAAAAGTTTTTTAACTTCCTTTTCTATCACAGGTAACAGAATGGGGTTAATTTGCCTAAGCTTTTTCCTGAATTGTTTGACCCCAGGTTTCAAAGGTATCTTATGATCAATAATGGAAGTGTCATACATTTTCAATTCATCATAGGACCAGGAGAAAACATCTTTATATTGTCTAAGTAAGTCTTTATACTTAACTTTCACTTTGGGAGGGAGGAACTTCGATATTTTTACCACACGGGAATCTTTTTTAGTTCCTATATCACAGTCCTCCACCTCTTCTAGTTGGGGCTGCAAAGTGGACTTCACAGGTACATCGTTTTGATCAAAAAGTCTTTCCAAAGGAATCAATCCTTTCGAAATCTAGTTTCTTTTGAGGACCAGCATACTATGATCCACAATTTTTTCTCGGAAGGTTTCAGGGTCTTCCCCTTCTTGCATGATCCACATTGAGTCATTTTGATTTTCTTGGTCAGCATGAGTTTCAGAGAATTTGCCTACTGCTGTAAGGAATTTCTTAATTTGTTCTTCATCTTCAAAGACTTGCCAGTGTCGGATATTATCTGGTATGGAGGGTTTGTATCGGATTTCAATGTGATACTTTAGTTTAAAAGTCATGGGGGGAGAGAAGGTTGAAGCTGCCTTTGCCAATGCATCAGCATGTAGATTCTCTGCGCGAGGGATAAAATGGATATTTGTGGATGAGAATTTTTTTCCATGATATCCCAAGCACAATTTCTATACGCTCTTAGTCTGGGATGCTTGGCTAGGTACTGTCGGTTTACTTGTTTGACTATTAATTCTGCATCACCATATACCTCCAAGTTTCTTATATTTAGCTTTTTGGCAGCCTCTAACCCTAAGATCAATGCTTCATATTTGCATACGTTATTAGTGTAATCTATGTCCCACTGCAAATGGTAAGAGAAAGGAACAATGAACTTACCTTCAGGCACCACTAAAAGCACTCCAGCACCTACCCCTTCAGAAGATAAAGCACCGTCAAAATACATTTTCCAGACACCATTACTACATAGATCTTCTGTCATGAGGTTTGACTCTTCTTGCTTTGTATCGATTTCCTCTGGGAAACCATCCAAACCATCATCAAAAGACAAGATGTAATTTCCCAGATCCTGGTTTGCAATGTAAATAGGGAAGTTGTGTGGGTTTTGAGGGTCACTGACCATATATGCTAATCTTGTTTCTCTGTATAAACGAGTGAACTGACCACCGAACACAGGGATCATGGCATAAGTCATGTCTAACTGAAGAGAACCCCCCAAATTGGATCCCCATGACCTAGATAACAACATGCCATACTTAGGGGGAATATCTGGGATAACCACATCCATCAGGATACTCTTAACCGGGACCTGCGCCAGGGTAACTACCAGATCTTTTATCATTCCCATGCATTTAACCTTCCTCGAATCAAAAGAGTACAGATTTCCATAAGGTCTTGTGATTTGGAAGCCCAGCTTCTCCATTATAATCTTGGGCATAACATTATGGGACGCTCCGTAGTCTAACATACAATTATGCAGCAACTGATCATATACATTCAGAGTGATATAAAAGGGAGCGATGTTGTCTTTGGACCCTTCAAAATGGGGACCAAAAGTGATGTTAGGTCTATCATCTTCCAAGTTTATAACATCGGACTTGCTTTCTAGTTCAGAGACACCTATCATTTTGGTAATTTGTTTGTGATAAACGGGGTTTTTCGCTAATTCCACCAAAGGGATTGGTATCTTAATTTTGTTTAACTCATTTTCAAAACTGAAAGCTTCGCTCACCTTGTCTGTTTCTTTGGTTGAGACTTCCGAATTCTTCCTTTCCGACTTATTTGTCTACACAGCTTTATCATTCATGGTCCCAGTCGAAGACGTAGTTTTATTTACTGGTTTGGTCTCCTGTGTTTGAGCTTCACCTTTTTCCACCTCGGACTCTTGAGTGCTTACTCTTCTAGTTTTGTTGTTGGGTGATAAGGTATGGTACGAAGGAGGCTCATAAGCTTGACCTCTCTGAAGGATTTTCTTGGGTTGAGTCGTTGAGGTGGGCTTACTCTTAGATCTCAGGTTGTACCTCGGTTGAAACTCAGCCATCATTATCTCAGTTTCTGATTGAGAATCACAGATCTCGGTGTGATCACCCTCCTCACTCTCATTTGACGGCTTCGGCGTATTTAGAGACTTTTCGTAGTCTTCACGAGTCATATATGGTTGACTACAGTCATCATCAAAGTTCGTGACATCATTATCCGAATCCTCGAAGTCTTGAAAATCATTAGCTCCTATAAAATTTTCATTCTTTAAGGGAGCTTGTATTTTTTGATCTTCCTTTTTTATTTGTCTTTGTTGATTAGGAGGGTTTTGATTTCTCTTGAAATATTTTTTGGGGTAAGAGTCAGCCTTGGCCTATTCGAGTTCCATTCGGGCTATTTTATTTGACAACTCTTTAATCACTCTAGCCATATCGTCCACCCTATTGTTTGAGGATCTATTGGACCCTGAAGGGCCAGCTTGTTCTCTAAACCGCTTGGTCTCTCAATTTCTAGTCTCTATTCTAGCCTTAAGTTTACCCGAAGCCATCATATTATATTCTATCTCTACTGCATCGTCCTGCATACGGTTTAAGGTGGCTCCCCTTCGCTCTCACAAAAGTAGCGCGAAATCCGGCACGAAAGCTCCGACGAAAGTCACTTTGGCCGTGGGTTGAGATGGTTTGACTTCAGCTGGGATTTTATTGTACAGTTTTTTGAATCTCTGAATGAATTCCATGACTGTTTCTGAGTTCTTTTTCTTCAAAGACCCAAATTCGGTTAGATAATAGAGATGGTGTTTTCGCTCGCCCCATTGTCTGAGGAAAGCATCTTCCAAAGTGTCATATGACAGGATAGAAGCTACGGGTAGGCTCCGAAACTAAGTTCGGACCTGACCTTCAAAATTTTGGACAAGGAGTCTCGAATATACATCCTCGTGCTTGATACCGAAGATATCTGTGAATTGGTCGAAAAAATTAATATGTTCAACAGCGGTCAGATCCCCCTCCTTGGTGAATTTCGGTAAATTGTTTATGTATTTTTCTGGAAGATCATGTAGGGGGACGGGCAATACTAATGGAGCGTATCTGGATGTGAATTTCACGAAAAATATGGGAGGTTGGGCAGGCCCTTGACCTCCACCTCCTCCTAGAGGGACTCCTCCCCCTCCTCCTCCGATAAACCCTCCGCCTCCTCCTATAAACCCTCCATCTCCTCCTCCGGCGGCTGCCATCGTTGTTTGTGGAAAGTTGTCAAGGGGATTTTGGAAAATTAAAAGGGAATCTTTATTTCCTTCACAAAGAGGAAACTCTGGTGAGGAAGGATAAGGAACGCAAGGACTCGGTTCCTCGGATTTGCAAGAGACGAAATCGGGAAAACTGACGGGTGTGAGAAACGAGTGTGTAACACACTCTTCATAATTTGGTGAAGTCAGGAAATTCAACTGAAGAAAAGATGTTATTTTAAGAGCTGACGAACCTCCTAGAGGGCCCTTTCCCTTGTGTACTGAGGGGATTGTTGGATGAATATCACTCCTAATTTTAGAGCAAATTGGCATTGAATCTTTAGCGTCAAATCGAGGACTGAGCGAAGTTGAGGGTTCGGGAGGACTCTCAGCCTTCAGTGATGGGGTTTCAAGTTTATACACTGCATCGGTTGGCTTAAAAGAGCCTCTCGTCTTTAGAATTTTTTCGGGATAGGTAAAGGGCATAATCTGCTTACCATCTGGGTTTTGTCTGGTATTCCTTCGATCGAATGCCAGTTTATTTCTTCGTGGAGTCGCCAAGTGAAGGATAAAAAGCCTTAAAAGATGTGTACTCTTTGTTCACTATCAAAGGGTAACACTTTCAATGAAAAACAAATGTCGTTTTCCCAGGGAAAAAGGTTTCATAACTTCGATCCCCGACAACGACGCCAGAAAGATGTTGTTCCCGAGTCTGTACTTAAGGTTTAAAAGTACAGTGTCAAGGCATCCGAAAGTGGTTAAAAGATGGAGAAGGGAGAAACATCAACCTTCGGAGAAGGAAACTAAGGACGATTTCTACGTTGGCATTATCTGGCTTCCAACTGTTCCTTGATAGTTATATCTCGTTCAATGGCTGCCCATGATTGTTCAAGTTCGGCCCAGTTAGTTGTCATTTTAAGAATTGTGTCGAAGAGGTTTAAGGCAATGTGTGTTTGATTCAGTAGTCCGGGGTCAACGTTAGGTTGAGTTGGTACAGGAACTGCCATGGGGGAACAGTAAAGGTAGGAAAGACTTTAAAAGTGATTAAGTGCTATCTCAGTTGGTCGTATAAAGAAGACTTACGATTGCAGAAATAGCAAGTGGATGCAAATCTAAGGCTCGTTCCCGTAACTGTATTATATTTTAATAAAAGGTGTGAAGTGGGAGAAAAACATTTAGCTGTATATAACGCAAGGCCCCTGTCAAAGAGAAATGTCACATATAACAGAAGAGGAAATTAGTAAGGAAATAACTGATGTAACAAAGAATATATGTAGAATTCCAAAAATGCAGATTGGTCTTACACCCGCTGATAGCTTGTGCAGAGGAAAGACAATAAACAATTAAAGAAAACCCAGATTCATTCGTTATAGTAGTGGTCGTACTAAAGTATAACGAAGCACATCAATTATGAATATGAATTGAAATGAAAAAATTAGATACAAGGAAGCAAACTTGTAATACAGAAGTGACGGAATTGAGAATCTCCATATCTGCTTGTATTAACTCACAATGTAAAAAATCTATTACAAACGACTCAAAAAGGTCCAGCCCTGTTTATTTGTTTCTGGGATATATTTATACAATTTTTACAAAGCAGATAGAATCTCAATAGTCGCAAAATTTCGGTTATGACCGAGAAGAGAGAAATCACTCCATTTCGCCTATTCTGTCTTTACTTGGTGCCAGGTGTTTGTCGTCGTGTGGACTCGGTGCAGGCGATACATCTTTCCACTAGCTGGGATATGAGCTGTGATGGTTCTGCTTGACAGCTGGCCTCGACGAAGTAACATTCTAGAGCTAACTGTTGCAACTTGTCTTCCATTTGTGAGTCGATAATGTCGAGGGCACTTAGTTGCACGCTGGGTTTGATCATGTACTCATCAACTTAGACTATGTCCACCATATTCATCTGAGAGATATCAACTGAATCTCTTTCTTCCTTATCTTTCAAATCAAGTGAGATCTGTTCCACATTCATTTGCATCAACACTTCGACATTGCCTCCGTTGTCAATGCCCAGCAGCTCGCCGTCTATAGAATTAAAAGCTTCTTCGAGGGAATTGGTTACTTTTTGGGCTTGCTCCTTGCCCAAGGCGATGTTGTGCTCCCAATCCTTTAATAGAATATTCCCTCAGGTTTGCTCCGAAATGGTGAACCTCGGAGTACCCGTCGAAACCCGGTTGTTCGAGGCTATTACCACCTCCTGGAAGGTGAACCGAGCCGCTCCTGCCTCCCTTTCTCTGGCCGATAGGTTCTCGGAAACCTGATTTATTAACAGACAGTTTCGTCGAATCGCTCCCACCTTGGCGAGCAAATTTTGCTGTGCCGAAGAGATTCTGCTCCGAATCTCAATAGCTTGGGATTTAAATATCCCGATGTCTATAATTTTGCTCTCGGCGATCTCTACCCGAGCCTGCAGCTGTTCAATCAGACTTCTCTGCTGGCTCGTCTGCGCTCTACCATCCCAGACCACCAACTGTTCTTGCTCAAGCTTACCCTTGAGCACCTCTATTTCATTTTTGTCAGCCACTCTGGCCTGTTCTATTTCCATGCTCGCCTGACCTTTAGCATTCTCAGCGGCTGTGGCCAATCTGGCTTCAAGAGTCCTGATTAGGCAATTCTTTCTTTTAAGTTGGTTCTTCAAAAGTCTGACCGAGAATTGATTTGCTAAGGCATACGCTCCTAGCGTCCCTGCTATTTCAGTGGCGAATCGCTCGTTCTTTTTATCTTTTCCATCTATCATAACTTTATACTTTTTGGCAGTCGACTCTCCTTCCTGGTAAAATTCTCTTTTTACTACTTCTTTTCTCTTTTTATCAAAGAAAAACTCGTTCGGAGGGAGTTATTTTTCTCTTATGGGCCTCAAATCCTCATTTAATATCCATCCTTCTTCTATATTTCCCTGCGTCGACTGCAAAGGGGTGACAGATGTGATGGGTGCTCCAATCTGTTTCGCCGATTTTCCTGGGGTGTCGACCGGGTTCTGCTTCTTTGGTGGTTCTGGGGTCTTTATCTCGGTCTCCGGATTCTGTTTCTTTGGTGGGTCCGGAGTCTTTGCCTCTGCTTCTGGATTCTTTGTTTGTTCCTCGTTGTCCTGGTGTTTTCCCTGGTCAGGAGTTGCATCTTTAGAACCTTCAGCATCCTTTTGTTTCATTTTCGAAATACCGAGACCCTCACCGCGCAGTACAGCGGGGAGACAGCTACGTCGGTGTCCCTAGAATTTCAATACCTCGGCTCTATCCTCGGGTGCCAAGGATTGAATCCAGACTAGAATTTCCTCATAAGACCTCGCTCCTCGGAAAACATTATCCGGGGGTGAATTCTCATGATCAAATATTTTTAGCCCGCAGTTTTCCAAATGATTGCTCACGACCCTTTGTGGATCATGCTTCTTGTATTCGATGGAGACCAAATTTAGGTCTTCCAGGGTAACAGCCTCGGCTTTGGCATGCCCAAAATCTAATAAAGAATAAGAATTTAAACAAATGGGAAAAGACGACCACACCTTCTTCGAATATCCTTTGAGCTCTTTACTTACACCGCCAATTATTGTCTGTCGGGCGACCTCATGACAAGACAACTTGTCAGGAATGAACGGTGGCAGCGCATGCGGGGGAACAGAGGCCACGAAAAATATGAGGTATGAAAACTCTGCCTCCACATACCAGTTCACTATGCTGCTCAGATTTGTCGCAATGCTGTCCGAGATACGAGGTGACGGGTGACCAAAAATGGTGATATGCAGGGGCACCATCACCCAGTTAAAAATTTCATATGTGAACTGCTCTGTTTTGTTTTCCCATAGCTTTTCATGGTATAAATGTATGGGTTTGTCTTCGAATAGTGTCTAGCCCCAACTCATTAATGGAAATGGTGCCATAGAACAGATTGCGTCCATAATGTATGCGGACATGAAGAATGATGACGCCTTCCCACTCTCCTTCTGCTCCCGATACTCTGTGACCTGATTATCCAAGCTATCCGAAAGCATCCTTGCCCGGTTAAAAGAGCAACCTTATGTGACCCAAAACATTAGAGGCACCCATGCAAGGTAAAAATGCGATGTGTCCTCTCTCCCATATAACTGGCATGTCATCATGGCCACATATTTATACTGCGGTTCCAATGAAGCGATTGAATAAATGCCTTGGTCATTAGCTCTGAACTTCGCGGTGCACGAAACCCAATCCTTTATCAAACCAGACATGGTTTTATCATACTAAGTGCACTCCTTCTCCTTGAATTCCTCCAGAAACTCAGCGCCATATGTGTATTCGGATGTCACAGGTAGCTTGTACATGGTTTGCAGATGCTCAGGCCTAAAATTCCCTATAGTGACTCCCTGCTCATTCATGATAGTCCTGGTCGGTATGTCCACATGATCCAATGCCCATCGAACCATGTCATAATAAGGAAGGAACCGTGGCTGGGCTGCTACTCTCTGCATTTCGGATTGGACGACTATTTTGTACTTGGTGTTTAGATCATCTTTTTTATTGTCGTCGGATTCGTCTGAATAATCCACCAATTCTGATTGCAGAATGTCTGAAACAAATGACCAGTTAGGGACCGATTCAACACTTCGGGGTGAAGTGTCGGAGACATTATCTGAGCCTTGTCCTGCGACCTCAACATTCGCCTTTGCTGCTTTCCGCGGAGCCATGGCTAAAGCTGGTGTTTTAGCTCTTCTCCGATAGAACTGCGTATACATACAGAAGTAAGTTCACTCAGAAGTGATGAGCTCTGTGTGCTATGAAAATGCATTTGTTACAATGAATTGTAGCTCTTACATATATTTGAAAAACTCGGTACCTTTCAAAACCAACTTGTCAATTCAAAATTAGAAATAAATTTATGTCGTAAAAATCCGATCTTACACATAGATTTACCCTATTTCCCCATTAATGCCATAAATTTTGGCGGTTTAAAAGTCAGTTGGCGTATGGAGTGAAAAGGCTTCTTAGAGAATCTTGCAAGCATCGAAACGTGGGATAAGTCCTGATTTAACTTAATTAATCCAAATCTCGCCATGTTAATCAATTTCTCGCTATTCATTATATCGTGAATTTTCTGTTAACATTTTGAGTCTCCAACTCCCGAGACCGCGAGGATCGATTTTGGTTTAATTAAAGATAATCACGATTTGGGGCTTGATTTATTTTATAATCATTTTATTCGCCATATCGCAACTCGAAACTTCGAGGATAATTTTATGGGGGATTTATATGCCGAGTTGCGAAACCACGAGATCACGTTAACAAGGTTTAATTAAGGGGAAGATAATCTTGGATTAAGTGATTAATTAATCATGTTATAATTACATCATGACTTCGTGGGTCAGGGTTCAGAAGTTGTAACTTTTGAAAAAGATAGTGCCGAGTGATGAAATGCCGAGAACAACTTTTACCACGGTTAACTTTTTGCCTTTAATCCTTGACCTGGGTTATCCAGACAAGACCTCGTGTCCTCGGCCCTCGGGGCTGTAAAGTAAAAATTTTGGTTTGGTGAACACCGGGGCGTGAAACCCCGACGACGTCTAATCATGAGTTGAAATATTTTACCCTGGTTACCACTTTGAGTGAAAATTTTAAACGACTTCGCCATTTCGTGACTCGGGACGTGTGAATTCATGAATTATAGTATCCGATCTGCGAGATTCTGAAGTAGAGAAAAAAGAGGGAAGATTCTTACGAAATGCAGGACTTGCTTCAAGATTAGAATAACTATAGCTGCTTGCGTGATCAAGCTCTTAGAGATCATCGATCTCTCGGAGGAAAAAGGAAAACCATCTTTAGATTTCAAGCATCGAAATGAAAATTGTGACGGGTTAAAAAACAAGGGCGGCTCCAACACCCCGCATGGAATATTTTCTATATAGATATGAAAAAGGTACAAAACATACTACAAACTATACTCTAGCCAATACATTTGGTCTTACTAAATTTAGATTTGTTATGAAGAAGTTATGACGTTTTTACCTGAAACATCTATTTTAGACTAGTTTCAAGACTAGTCATAAACCCTATTTTCCACAGAGTGTAACTCCAAAAATACAACGACCCACAAGATGACATTTTTATCACAGTTAGTTGGATATGTTTTCTAAACATCCTCCAAATTTCATTGTCTGAATAATCTAGAAAAAAATTTATTGCAAAAATGGTGAGATGACCTATAAATAACATACCTTAGAAAGTATCATCAAAAGACTTTATCCTTCCTTGAATTTAGACCTTATTTACTTCACTTTCCCTCTGATATTCACCTTATATATCCTTTGGTTACCTCAGTCACTTGTAGATATTCAATATGCTCAATGGATACTAACGGGAGACCCTTTCTCTCTTATTTATACTCTCCAAGTAGCTTCCTATAGAAGTATCCACTTAACCACTTTGTCCACTTAGCCACTTTGTCCACTTATCCACTTTGTCCACTTAACCAAATTATTCCACTTAGTCACTTTGTCCACTTAACCATTTTTTCCACTTAATCAACTTTGTCCACTTAGCCACTTGGTCCACTTAACCACTTTATCCACAAATAGTAAACTTTCCAATTCTAGTTGCAACTAATTTATTTTTAATTGTTTTCTTGTTGCAACCACTTAACCCATGCCTAACCACTTTGACTGGTCAACTTCTTCTAGGATCTTCTAGAATAATTTGACTTCTTTGACCTTCTAGAGGTGCTTCTAGATAACTCACGAGGGTTCTTCAACTTCATATGGCCATAATTCTCTAACCGTAAGTAGTTATGTGACATTCCACATATAACTGGAAATGGCATGACACATACTATCCATCTAGAATAGTGATACCTATAAATTCACTAATCTTCATGCCTTTATAACTAAAAAATACTCGGGTCCCTTACCCATGCCTTTGCGCTACCAGAATTCGCTATCAGACTCCTCCAAGGGTTGACATCAATCTACAATATCACTCTCCAAGGGTTGACATCAATGACAACCAATAGTCCATACCAACTGTCCATCAACCTAAGCCAATTGTATGACAGACTCAACACAAAAGTATATTTGAACATCATAGCATTGGGTTCATATGAATGTTTGATTGGTATGGATTGGTTGGACAAGAATCATGTTGTCCTAGAATGATACAACAAGGCATTCACCTATCTTTATGAGGAAGGGAAACAAGGAAAAGTTCAAGGGATTCATAGGACTGCATCTATTAGAGAAATTTCATCCATGCAGTTAAAGAATATTTTTAGGAAGGGATTCCAGATTTATTCATCCCACATGGAATATGCATACAAAGATAAAATGACAAGTGTTGAATACCATTCAGTATTGAAATATTTTGAGGATGTATTAGGCGGATATTCTAGGGTTGCCACCAAAACGAGACATTGATTTATCCATTTATTTGGTTTTGGGAGCTACACCAATGTCCAAATCTCCTTATAGGATGGGCACACTAGAGTTTAAGGAATTGAAAATGTATATTTAATAGATTTTGAATAAGGAGTATATATGCCAAGTTTTTCACCTTGGGGTGCCCCAATGCTCTTTGTGGAGAAGAAGGATGGAACCCGTTACAACCTTATTTTCCAACCTAAGAACTCATAGATGACCCATTGCTGCTTCACTGCTAAGAAACACTCTTATTCCTTGAATTTCAGTCATGTTTTAGGATGGTGACACACTAAATTATTAATAGATCTCAATTGGTAACTAGTTGCATAACTAGTAGCCCATGACTAGTGACTATTTGCGATACTAGCATCCCACAAGCACCCCTATAGCCTTCTAGATTTGATGAGTTTCGAGAATATCAATGCTAGGTTATTTTTTTCTCTTGTGATATGAACTTGGGAACTCTCAATGCATTCAATTTTCACTAATTTATATAGATCTAGAAGCATCCCCTAGCCTCCTCCACCAATCTATATAAGGAAGGAATTCCATGGTCAAGAGGAAGGGGAATCATTCATAGGTGCATGCTACATAAATTTCATATGAGCTCTTCTATAGAGATGATTCTTCATACTAGGCCATCCTTGCTTGTGTCAGGGATAGGGAGGAGTTGTATTAAGGATCCAAGAGGAATGCATCATGACTCAAGGTATGACTACATTGGTATATTTTTCCTTCATTTGATATCTGTGTGTGTGTGGTTTTCCCCTTCCCAAATTTGTTACATTAGTTTTATATGGTAGTTTGATCTTGCCTTGGGTAGATTAGATTGTATCTTGAATATATTTAGATTTCATAATGCTTGAAAATATTTGTATATTGGTATTTGATTGTCACTTGTGTGCAATAAGAAGATTGTGGGAGATGGAGATGGATCTTTGGAGCTATGTCATCCAGGACACGTAAGGACAACTACTTGTTAATAAGGTATGCCACTCTATATTCTTTCTTAAATAGGAAAGAATCTAGTAGATCCAAAGAGAATTGTGTAGTGATCTATCCCATTGTTTTTCTTGGATTAAGGGAAGATCTAAGGGAGAACTCACTTATCCGTAGGAGGGAAACTTCCTTGAAATAGTCCTTCCACACTTAGATGGAGGAAGAAAAAGCATCCAAATTCATTGAATAGGTTTAGCGCCTCCAACAATAGGTTCATGATATCTTGGAGAAGGTCAGTGCCAAGTATAAGCAAGGACACGACCAACATCGAGTTTGTCACATGTTTCATGCTGGTAACAAGGTGTGGTTTCATTTCCAAAATGAGTACCTCACAGGCCCCGACGAGAATATTATACCACTCTAATATGGGCCTTACACCATCA
>SNQJ01S0011152.1:69326-88607 GCA_010110895.2 Picea sitchensis
TTGAATGTGTCAAATGAATCTACAACCAAATATTTATGGGATAAGTTGGGGAGGTTTTATCAGTCCAAGTCCCTGGTAAATAAACTATTATGGAGAAAATAGTTGTATAACCTGAGGATGAGAGATGGAGACTCGGTGGCAGAGCATTTGAATGCCTTCAACACTTTGCTAAGTCAATTAGTATCTGTTGAGATTAAAATTTCAGATGAAGATAAGTGTATCAATTTAATTTTCTCTTTACCAGACTTGTGGGATAGTCTAGCTGTGGAGATAGGGAGTAATACAACTTCCTTGAAGTTTGATGAAGTGGTCTCATCCTTGTTGTCAGAGGAAATGAGATAGAAGAACATGGAAGGATAAAGCATAGATGCATTATTTGCAAGAGGAGGCTCCCAGGAAATAAATAGATATAAGTCCTCAAGTGGGAGATCTAAGTCAAAGGGAAGATCTAAGTCTCTCAAAAATTTTGTAAAGGTATATTGGAGATGTGGAAAACAAGGGCACTATAAGAAGCAGTGTAAATCCAAAGTTGAGAAAAAGAAGGGATCTGAAGAATCTCCTTCTACAGAAGAAAAAACCTCCAAGGAAGAAGGAGGGGATGTGTACTTTGATTCTTCAAGCACACATGCAAATCATGAGGCATGGTTGGTTGACTCAGGTGAATCCTTTCATATGAATCCCCACATGGAGTGGTTATGTGAATATGAAAGGTATGATGGAGGTAATGTTTTCCTAGGTGATGACTCAACAACCAGAATCAAAGGTCAAGGAAAAGTCAAGTTGAGGAACATATATGGAAGGATTAGAACATTACTCGATGTTCTGCACATCCCAGGATTGGCCATAAATTTGATTTTTGTAAATAAAATGGACAATGCAGGGGTAAAAAAATTATTTTAAAAGGAAACCTACAGGATGGTTTGAGGAGCAATGGTGATGCTAAATGGAGTTCGGTTTGGAACTCTGTATAAGCTGGAAGGAAGCACTATTAGTGATGTGTGTAATAGTTACATTGTTCCTGATATTGGAGTTGAAGAAGAAAGAACTCCTATAGTCTCTGGAGAAAAGGTTATGTTGTGGCATCAAATACTGGGGCATATCAGAGAGAAGGGTCTTTGACTACTACACGGTAAAGGTATGTCTAGCTACTCTCTGGATTTTGATTTCTGTGAACATTTTGTATATGGGAAGTAGATTCGGGTAAGATTCCCCTTTGGTGCAATGAGGGTAGAAGAAATTTTACAGCTAGTTGATAGTGATGTGTTTGGACCTGTGTCGGTTCAATCATTGGGAAAATCTATGTAATATGTCTCATTTATAGACGACTTCTCGAGGAATACTAGGATATATTTACTTAGGAATAAATATGAAGTATTGGATAGTTTTAAAGAGTTTAAGGCTCTTGTTGAGAATCAAACAAATAAAATAATTAAGGTGTTGAGGACAGATAATGGAGGAGAGTTCCATGGGAACGAATTTGAAGAATTATGTAAGAAGTATGGTATAGAAAGGCAGAAGACTACTCCATATACACGCCAAAAGAATGGAGTTGCAGAAAGGATGAAAAGGACACTGATGGAAAAAAAAAGGTGCATGCTCAGGGGTATCAGGTTAGGGAAAGAATTCTAGGCAGAGGTAGTGGGTACTGCATGTTACCTGGTCAACAGATCACCCTCATAAGTGTTGGATGACAAGATTCCACAAGAGGTATGGACTGGTAGGAAACCTTCTCTCACACATCTCAAGGTATTTGGATGTGAGGCCTATGTTCATGTTCCAAAGGAAAACATGAGTAAGCTAGATAAGAAGGATAAAAAGTGTATCTTTATTGGGTAAAAGGATGGTCTAAAACGTTATAAGCTTTGGAACCCAGAAACTAAGAAGGTTATGTATAGCCGAGATGTGGTATTTAGAGAAATTAAGGATGTTGTTAAATAAGAAGTCATACCAAGTAAGGAAGAACCAGAGAAAATAGAGTTTGATTTAAAGGATGATGAATCAAACTCTATAGAAGAGCATGAATCAGAAGAAGATCCTCATACTCCAATATTGAGGAGATCGGTTCGAGAAAGAAGACTACCAGAATGGTATACTCCATCTAATTTTCATTCAAAATTTTCTTTGTATATTACTGATGATGATCCTAGAACTGTCTGGGAGGTAGTGGATTTAGAGGATGGAAAGCTCTAGAAAAATTCCATGGATGAAGAAATGGCAGCCTTGGATAAGAATGAGGCTTGGGATCTAGTAGAGTTTTTGACTAGAAGAAACCCCATTGGCAGCAAATGTGTATTTAAAAAGAATCTGAATGTAGAAGGAAAAGTGGAGAAACACAAAGCTTGGTTAGTAGTAAAGGGTTATTCTCAAGTTGAGGGAATTGATTTTGGTGATATTTTTTCTCATGTTTCCAATTTAACTTCTATAAGATTTTTGTTATCTGTTGTTGCTGCATTTTATTTTGAAGTAGAAGAAATTGATGTGAAGACAACATTCCTACATGGGAATCTGGAAGAAGAAATATCTTTGAAGCAGCGAGAAGGCTTTGTTGTGAAGGGAAAGAAGGAGATGGTATGCAAGCTGAAAAAGTACCTGTATGGTTTAAAAAAATCACCAAGGATGTGGTATAAAAAATTTGATACTTATATGTTGGGACTTGGCTTCACAAGAAGCAAAGAGGATTGTTGTGTGTATTTTAAATTAATTGGTGATCATTTGATTTATTTGGTCTTGTATGTGGATGACATGTTGTTGATAGGAAATAACAAGGAGATTATGCAGGATGTGAAAACTCAGTTGTATTCTAAATTTGAAATGAAGGATCTTGGTGCTTCAAATTTCATTTTGGGCATGACAATTAAAAGAGATCAGAAAAAAAGGAAACTATGGTTAAATCAAAAAATATATATCGAGACAATATTGCAGAGGTTTAGTATGCAAGAATATAAATTGGTCAAGGTCCCTATTGGTGTTGGTGTAAAGTTATCTGTGGATAAGTTTCCCAAGACACATGAAGAGGAGGAGGACATGTCTCATGTTCCATATGCGAGTGCAGTTGGAAGTTTGGTGTATGCAATGGTCTGTGCTAGACCGAACATTGCACATGCAGTGGGAGTTTTGAGCAGGTATATGTCAAAACTAGAGAAGGACCATTGGACAACAATAAAAATGGTTTTCATGTATTTGCGTGGCACTACTAGCTATGGATTGTGCTACCAAGGAAGAACAGTATTGGAAAGAGTGTTGGACATACATGGCTTTGTGGACACATATTGGACTGGAGATCTGGATCGTATGAGATCTACAAGAGGGTATCTGTTTAACCTATTTGGAGGAGAAATCAGTTGGATGAGAAAAAGACAGGTTGTAGTCACACTTTCAACTACAGAAGCTGAATACACGACAACAACTCATGCAAGTAAGGAATAAGTATGGTTACAAATATTGTCTTCAAGTATTGGGTTTGTACATCAAGTTGTAAGGATAGGTTGTGACAATCAGAGTGCAATTTTTCTGGCAAAGAACCCGTCTTATCATTCAAAGACAAAACATATTGATATTCAATATCACTTTGTGAGAGACATGGTTGAAGAAACGAAAGTGTTGCTAATGAAGGTGGACACTTTGAGGAATGTTGCATATTCATTAACAAAATTTGTGAGCACTGAGAAGTTATCTTAGTGTAGAGGATCCATGGGCATTGCTACCTTGGATTGTTGACTATGTAACTCTGTAACCCCCTGTATGCAAGGAAAACAATAAGTGGGAGAATGTTGGGTGTGTGTTATATTCTTTGCATGACTAGGTGCAATGTATACTACGTTGCATCAAGTGCACAAGGAGGTTCAGGGGCAGTTCCCCCAAGAAATTGTTTTTCCTCAGGAAACATGTTGCACTTTTGGCTCATTTTTTCTTGTCACCTCGATTTTCATGTCCATTGTTGGGTGATTTTTCGGCACACAATTTTTGCCAATGGTTTTCTATTTTCGGTTAAGTAATTAGGGTTGTTGACTAATCCAGGTCATTGTGTTAGGGTTTTGGATGTCGCTGGCTCCTATATGTATATTGTATTGTAAACAATTTATCACAATGAGTGAATATAGACTATGTTGGTTTTCCCGGTTTGGGTTTCCAGGGGGAAAATCTCTGTGTAATGTGTGTATTTTCCATTGTATCTTTTCTGTCTTTTTATTGAAAATTTGTTTGCAGTAAAATATTGTACAAGGTTAAAATCTACAATTAGGCTATTACAAAGCATTAACCCCCTCTAATTTTCCACTCCCAATTGTTCTACTCTGGTATGGCACAAAATAAAATAACATCAAATGGAACCCCTTCTCCTCCTAGTGGCCCGATATTTAACATAGCTCAATAACCATCTAGGGGTAGGTTTTTGACTTCCTCAACCCTCAATTGTAATAGGGTTTTGGACCTTCTAGAATATTGTTTAAATTGCATATGTGGATAGCCCCATATGCATGAGTAATGGGGGTTGATGTGGCATCGTCTCGAACTATGGTGGTCAATAGAGGAGGTCAACTTGCGGAAGGCATAAATTTTGCATAAGAGCTTCAATCGACATGATGTTTTCACCATTGGAAAGGTCTCAATGTGTAGAATAGTTTCATAGGATCCAAGCTATGCTAGAAAAGTTTTAACCCAAAAACATGTCATTTGATGCCTCAAAATGGCCCCAAAAGGTTCCAGACCCCAATTTTCCAAACTGAGACCTGCCACTAAAATGACCTTGCAAGTTGATTCCTCCATGTTTTTCCTCTCTAAAAGTATTGAGACAGATGAAAAATAATATAATGATCTAATCCAGATCATACCTCCATATTTAGGGAGGATTTTAGTCCCCAAAATATTTACTGAATGAGGTGAGGAAACTTCTCCTCTACCTTCTCCCTGGAGTACCACTTTGATTTTCCTGGAATTTTTCCTTTCAACCCATTCTACCAAAGGTCATGTTTCCCATATCTTATAATTCTAGACCTCTTCTACAAAACAGTGTCCTTTGTTACTTCTTCCTGAGCATATGTTGATAAGTCCTCTATGGAAGGTTGGACCTGATCCTCCTCTTGATCCAACATGGAAGGCTCATAGAGTTTGAGATTCTCCACATTCACTACAGAGTAAATGTGCATGTATGGGGGTGGACTGAGTATGTATGAATTATCTCTCACATTTTCCAATACCTCAAAAGGATCATACTGTAGTGCCTTGATATTCTTACCAGGACCCTGTATCCTTTCCTTATTCAATTGTAACCATAGTTTGTCTCCCACTCTAAATGTTCTCTTTGTTATGTGTTGGTCATGTCTAGCCTTGTATTTTTCCCATGACTTCTTCATTGTCTCGTGTACTTGCAAATGGATCTTTCTAAACTTATTAACGATTTTTTCTGCTATTAATGCATCTCTTGTGAGGTCCTCCCTCGCTCCTTCTTGTTGTCCATATACAACATCTAAGTGTGAATGTGGAAAATACTCAAAGAAAATTTCAAAAGGTGACTTACCAATAGAAGTGTGGACTGCTCTGTTATAAGATTTTTGTATATAGATCATATTTTCATCACAGGTCTCCAAATGCTTTTGATTATAACCCCTCAAAAGCTGCACCAAAGTCTTGTTGACTACTTTTGTCTTCCCATGTGTCTATGGATGGAATGTTGTAGACCTCTTAAACTTAGTGTCCATATTCTCCCATAATGTAGTCTAAAATGCACTAAGAAATCTGGTATCCCTGTCTGAGATGATGCTCCTTGGTATCCCAAAGTGCACCCAGACTTGTTCAAAGAACTTGTTTTTTGTTTCTTGTCCACAGATGGTCTTTTTATAAGGTATGATAATGCACATTTTTCTAAACCTGTCAACTACCACAAATAGATAGTCATGTCCCTTTCTAGTTGTTGTTAAATCTCCCACAAAGACCATGGAAATAATTTCCCAAGTTCGAGTAGGTACAATTAAGGGATGGTATAGACCTTGCTTCATGTCACTGGGCTTGCTAGTAAAATAAAGTATACATCCTCTAATATATTGTTCTACATCTTATTATAGTTTGGTCTAGTACATATACCTCAATAAATTGGTAACTATCTTCCCAACACCAAACTGTCCTACAACCTTGGAGGTGTGAGCCTCTTAGATAAGTTCCAGTCATTCACCTTTAGGGACACAAAGCTTGTCAAGATTGTAGAGTAAGCTATTCTGGAAATGATAGTCAGCCTTGTTGTCACCTTCTTCTATATGAATTTGGCCTTGTATCTATTGAAACCAATCCTTGAAGTCCTCATATTTTGTGTATGTCTCTTTGTATGCACCATGGGTAAAAGGATCCACGTGTATCAAAGTTCCCAATGTTGTAATCTTGGATGTGGGTGGTCATGAAAGCATGTCTTCCAAATTATAAATTGTTGTAAAAACCCCATCAAATTGTAATATCTAGTTTGTTGTAGCTTTCTTTGGGCCTATAAATACTATTGTGGTTGGTGATCCATGTGGATGATGGTATCCTTTCCCATAAGATAGTGCTTCCACTTTTTGACAAATCGTAACAAGGCATAGAGATCCTTTTCATAGGTAGCGTAGTTGAGAACTTCCCCATAAAATACTTTGGAATGATAGCAGACATGCTTTCCTACCTGCATTAGGAATGCTCCTATGGAATACCCACATGCATATGTCTCCACTTAGAAAGGATTATACAAATATGGTAGTGTGATCAATAGTGCTTTATTGATATTTGTTTTCAGCTCATCAAAGGCCTTATGTTGATTATTCCCCCACTAGAAACACTTACCACTAGTTGTTATGACATGGAGTGGTGCATCTATCGCTAAAACTAAAGCTATGAACTTGAAAAAGTATTGTGCTACCACAAAAAAACTCCTAAATTCAGTGACAATTGTACGAACTAGCCATTTCATGATGGCCTTCATCTTTGCGAGATCTATCTTGAGCTCCCCTCCATCGATCACATACCCCAAATACACCAAATAATGCTGAGAAAAATCACATTTATTGAGATTAGCTAGTAGTTGGTACTTTTCCAAAGTCTCTAATACCATGGGGGCTTCACCTTGTTAACCAATATTGTATCACGTTCATTCATAAAGGGGGTTTTAAAATTGTCAAAAATAGGGTCAATATATTATAGCTATTGGCGGGGGGGGCGTGATGCAGTATACGAGGGGGTTATAAGTGTTGGATGGGTTAAAAAGTGGAAATTGGTAAACAAATATGGGATATCTAGTAAAAATAGGGGTATTTTATTGGAAATATGTATTGGAAGGGGGTTTCAACCAAAATATTTTGGGAGGTATTTTTCAATATCTAGTGAAATTAGGGGTATTATTTAATATCCCATGATCACAAGTTATATGTCATAGGTTCACTAAGTGGAGACCATGTGTCCAACACTTGCATAAGATGTGAGATGTGATCCTCCCAAGTAGCATTAAAAACCAATATATCATCTAAATAAACAATAACAATTGAATCTAGAGAAGGGAGTAAAACATCATTAATTAGTCTTGTAATTGTATCTGGTGTATTGCATAAATTGAATGGCATAACCAACCACTCATACAAACCTTGCCTCGTCTTGAAGGCAATATTCTAGGTATATTCTTCTTTGAATCGTACCTAGTGATATCTTGATTTCAAATCCATCTTAGTGAAGTACTTGGCATGTTGGAGCTGGTCCAACAGATCATCGATCCTTGGAAGAGGGTATCAATTCTTCAGTGTAATATTGTTCAATGTCCTATAATCAATACACATTCTCCAAGTCTCATCCTTCTTGGGTACAATTATGATGGGTGACCCACAAGGTGAGGTACTTTGTCAAATCACACCCTATTCCAACAACTTCTTCTTCACTTCATTCGCTTCTAGAACATTGTCTATACAACCCAGTATTCGACAATGGGGAGTCTTGCAATAACTATATTTCGTTCTCCACATCCCTCTTGGGTGGTATCCCTTTAGGCTCCTTGAAAAATCCTCCATATTATTGTAGAAACTCCTTCAAATTATGTTTCCGCTCTTTAGTACACCCCTCTAGGGATGCCTTCACTCTCATTGACTCATCATGAGATTGATTTTCTCTTGAGAAAAGAAAAACGCATTTGTTACTAGAACTAATCAACTTCTTGGCTTGGTTGGTACTTACCAGTGAGATATTTGACTTGACTTTATGCTTGTTGATGATGTAGGACTTACCATTCTTGATCAGTCGGTACTGGTTGGATCTTTGCATGAATATTTCATCCCTCATGTACATGTAGGTGCTTCCAAACACTACTCCACATACATCAAGGGGTACTACGTCCAATTCCACTTCATCAATAAAATCGACACTTATAGAAAACTCAATCTTACACTGTTTTGTTACCTTTATCTATGCATCCTTGTTTACCAAATCCAATGGATAGGGGATAGGATGATGATGAACCTCCAATCCAATATTGTTGACCAAATTTGATTCTATGATATTAGCATGTGAACTAGAGTCGAACAAAGCATCTATCTTGGTCTTCTTGACCTGAATCTAAATGTGAAAGAGATTGGTCATATCCTTCTCTTCTTGGTGATAAAGGATACTCAAATTCACCTCCTTCTGCATAGATGTGAACACAATATTTTCATCCATATCTGATCTACTTTCAACCTGATTGCTTGAATATGTGGTTAAAGATTATTTTTCTTTCTGTCTTTCTTGTGGTTCTTCGGGTTAAACTATGGATGTAGTTTCTAACATTTTTCCTCGGTGTGGCCATCAATGTTGCAATGATTGCAATGGTTGCTAGGATATTTTCATTTATGTGTAGTGGTTATTTTCTTCTTATATTTTCTCCCTTTTCACTTCTTCTTCCCCTCCTTGGAAGCTTATTGTTTCTCTTTCTACTTCGAACCACTTGGTTTCCCCTTCTTTTGGTCTATGTTTTGCAGGTACTGCACCTATACACACGCCTCATCCATTTTCCTTGACTTGAATAAAATCACCTACTTTCGTAGATGAGTATGTAAACCCCCCAAAATAATTTAGGAGTACATCTGGGTTCTTTGGAGATATACCCATCATGATGGCCATCTTTCTAAACTTAGTGGTGCACTCATGTACACTCTACCCTTGCTTCTGCTTGAAGTAGTGCCATAGGATCCATTGGTCCTCTACATACATGATAGAGTAGAATTGGGACTTGATGATGTTTTTGAAGTCCTCCTACCTAGTTACTGGAGGATCACCCTCCATCCTAAGTGTTTATGTATGGATTTCTCACCAATTTAAATAATGTCCCTCTAACTTAAAATTAGAAAATTAAATCTTTTTTATGCACCTGGTTATGTTATATCGAGAAGAAACAAGAATATCATAGAAATTACCAATAAAAAAATATAATATAGAGAATAACACACTGAAATGATACCTTTATTGAAATGGGAGCAATGTTCACTTTCCTCTTTGAAGGGGAAACCTCCAATAGAGAAGCACTCTATTACAACACTTATCAAGAAAATGACTTATCATTCCCCTAACTCCTATTTATACTAAATCTATGTACCAAAAGAATAATCTAGAGGAATATATTTCTAGAAGTGAAAGATTCTATTAGGTCTTCTTACATTTGACCTATTCACCTTATTAACTAGGCCTTATTAATTAATATCGATCTTTATTACATGGAAAATGCATATTCTTTCTATGTGAGGGGCTAGGGAGGTCAGATCCCTAACATACCCTCCCCCTTAAAAACAACCTTGTTCTAAAGGCTTGAGATGAGGAAATTGTTTTATAGAATGGTAGTTGATTCCTATGTGGCATCGTTTGGCTGTGTCCTTCCATTGAACTAAAAATTCCTTGATGGTGTGTTGGTGGAGACGATGCTCGCATTGGTCCAAGAGTGTTTGTGGGCACAGCCAAATGGAACCTTCTTCATCCAACTCAGGTAGACTTATCTAAGTCTAGCACCTAGTTCCGAGCACTTTCTTTAAGTAGGAAACATGAAAAACATGATGGATCTTATAGTGACTGAGAAACTCTAACTGGTAGGACATTGGCCCCACTCTCTTGAGAATATGATAAGGACCATAAAATTTGGGGGAAATTTTCCAACATTTCTAGGATTTGAGTGAAGTCTTCTTATAAGGTTGTAGATGAAGAAACACCTGGTATCCTTAAGCAAATTCACATTCATAATGAACCTGATCTGCTTGTTGATTCAAGCAATTTTGAGCCATTACCAAATTTTATTTGTGTGTACGGTGAATGGCCATGCATACTATAAGTGTTTGATCCACCTTTTGAACCTTGGAGACACCATATATGTATGATAGAACTAACGATGGATTTTTTCCATAGATTGCTTCAAAGGGATTCATGCGAGTGGCAGTGTGGTAAGAGGTGTTGTACCAACATTTAGTGAGGGGTAGCCATTAAACCCATTGATTTTGTTTGTAGGATGCAAAACACCTCAAATAGATTTCCAAACAATTTTTGACTGCTTTAGTTTTCCTATCATTCTAAGGATGATATGTTGTGCTGAGATGAAATTGGGTTCCCTAGAGTCCAAACTATTCTTTCCAGAAAGTGTTCGTAAAGGTTGGATCATAGTAAAAAACAATAAAATGAGGCATGCTGTGGAGTTTAAAGATACTATCCACAAAACTGTGAGCCATGGTGGATGCTATGAATGGGTTTTGAAGAGAACATAAATGAGCATATTTGGAAAGAGGATCCACTACTACCATGATTACTAACTTATTTCCTGATTTAGGTAAGCCAACAATGAAGTCCATAGAAATATCTATCGAAATAGTAGGTGGCATCAGAAGTGGTTGGAGTGTGCCCAAAGATTTGATTGTCTCACCCTTATTGCTTTGCTAGGTATCAAATTCAACCATAAATGTGTGGATATCCTTTTTCATACCATCCTAGAAAGAAAAATGTTTGACTCGTTCATAGGTTTTGGTAAAACTAGAATGGCTAGTTGTGGGTGAAGCATGTAACTTAGAGAGCATGATGAATTTAAGGTTCGCTTTTTTTCTTAAATATAGGAAACCCTTATAACAAAACTTGTCATGGTTCCATGAGTAACCTGGAGAAGCTTGAAGATCCTACTATAGTGTTTGGATTAGCCTGGAAAGTTTGGGGTCTTGCAACCATTCCTCATGAACCTCCTGAAGCCAATCTATGAAAATGAATGAGAGGGAAAAAATGGACCCATCTTCTTCATATTTCCTTGAAAGCGCATCAACCACCACATTTTCTTTTCTTTTTTTGTAGAGGATATGATAATCATATACAAACAACTTGGTTACCCATTTTTGTTGCTCCAAGGAAGAAATTCGTTGTTAAAGAAAACACTTGAGGATTTGATGATCATTTTTACTTTGGAAGCATTGCCCCAAGAGATAAGGATGTCAGATATCCACAACATGCAAAATAACCAACATTTCCTTTTCATAGGTGGATTGGCCCAAATGGTGCTTAATTTTTTTCATTGTTGGTGAAATCCAAAGGTCAACCATCTTGTATGAGGATAACCTCAATACCTTTCCCTGAGGTGTCACATTCCAATACAAAGGTCTTGTTGAAGTCAGGGAGAGACAAAACAAGAGTAGTGCACATAGCCACTTTCAAATCTTGGAAGGAATGGTTGGATACAAGAGCCCAACTGAAAGCATTCTTTTTAAGGAGCACTATGATGGGAGCTGCAATTTTTCTATAATTATGAACAAACTTGTGATAATATCCCATCAAACCTAGGAATCCATGCAAATGTTTAAGAGTTTTCGAGCGTGACCAATCCTACATAGATTCAATTTTATTTGGATCCACCCTAACACCATTCTTTCCGACAATATGTCCTAGGTGGTCAACTTGAAAGGCTCCAAAATCACATTTAGACTACTTAGGAAAACGTTTGTGCTAAGATAGAAACTACAAAACTTGATCCACATGGGCAATATGGGCTTGCCAAGTTTTGTTATAGATGAGAATATCATCAAAGTAAACCAAGACAAAATAACGGAGGAAAGGACAAAATAGATGATTCATGAGACTTTGAAAAGTGGAGGTAGAATTACAGAGGTAGAATGGAATAAACAAGAACTCATAGTGACCCTCATGAGTTTTGAATGCAGTCTTTGGAATGTATTATTATTTCATACGAATCTGGTGGTGGTCAGAATGGAAATCAAGTTTGGAAAAATATTGAGCACCACTCAATTCATCCAAAAGGTCAACAATGACAGGAATCATAATTTTTTCTTTAATTGTGAGTTTGTTGAGGGCACAAAAATCAGGACACATGCACCAAGTACCTTCTTTCTTGAGTACCATGACTACTCGAGAATAATAGGGGCTGTTATTGGGGCGGATGACACTGACTTCTAGAAATTCTAAAACAATATCCTCAATTTCATTATTTTGGGTAAAGGGATGATGATAAGGGATAATATTTGGGGAAATACTACCTGAAACTAGAGGAATGGAATGATCATGGACACTGCGAGAAGGGGGAAGTCATTGGGGGGTTTGAAACACAACTTGGCATTGGGAGAGGATAGATTGGAGGTATGTATGGAAAAAGGGTGTTTCAATCACCTGAATGGAATGAAGTTGGGAAATAATTCCATAATGCCCTTTTCTAAGGATATTTTCCATTCGGTGGGAACTGATGATCTCTTGTGAACCTACGGTGATGCCCTGGAACTGGTGTTGTTGGCCCTCCGACTGGAATTGCATGGTTATTTTCGGGAAATACATGGTGATAGGGACAAGAGTGCATAACCATTCAAAACCATGTACAATGTCATAACCTCCCATGTCAATAGAAAACATATGATATTTCAGGTGGTATTGACCAATTTGTAGGCATATATTTTCACAATGCAATCCACATTTCATGGAACCCCATTAGCAATCATGTTTTGGAAATTATTAAATGGACATACATAGAAATTGACTTCTTGGGAAATGCARCAATGAATAAAATTATGGGTGATGCCACTGTCAACAAGAATGATGACTTATCGATGCTTAATGTAGGCAATTATCTTGAGGGTTTGGGGAGCAGAGAAACTAGTGAGTGCATTCAGGGAAATCATTGGTTCAACTTCCTAGGGATCAGAGGGTGGATTAAGATAAGATGGTGAGGGTAGCTCAGGTACAGGGGAAGCATATTCCTCTTCTTCAGAAACATCCTCTGACATAGCCATACAAATATTTTGTTCCTTACACTTGTGCCCTGGAAAATACGTGTCATCACAATTATAAAAATGACTCTTAAGTTGGCATTCAAACATTTTCCCATGAGTCAATTTCTAGATTTTGAGGGGAGTATTAGGAGGGTTGGGAAGGGTGGTTTTATGGAAAGGAATAAAGGGTGTTTTTTTAGTTTGGGATTATGTCAATGACTTCTCTCACTCTCAATACTCACGGTGGGGAGCTAAGGTATTTCAGGGCAGGTTATGGGCGTGCAGGTGAAGGATTATGAATTTTAAGTTTGTTTGTATATATTTGATAAATTATATATTATAATAAAACCCATAATGTACATGGTAACCCATATCCCCTCGCCTTTCCTTGTGATAGGCTCCTCCAATGCCGCTTTTAGAAAAAAAATGTCCCATATTAAATAATATAAAATGAATCCAAATATCAAAATGAAACCATCACTTGAACTATAAGAACCATTTCTATTGTGCACAATCCTTGAAATTTGTTTTCTAATCCTCCTATAGGGCATACATTTCACTTGCAAACCATGTAACATCGTTGAAAGCCACATGCATAGCCTCTAAGCCCCATGAATACTGTATTAGGTACTAAATCCTTAGTTATGCATCCCTAATTCATGGCTTAGGCCCTAAGGATCATTCTTGTTGCGCTCAATATTTGAAGTTGGGCCTCTAATCCTTCTTGTAATTGCAATTCATGTGTCTCGTCATGACCAAGTAGCCTTAACAATGTTCCATGTACCCAAAAAAAACATGACAAAAATGACCTATTCATTGGAGCCTTTAGCATGACTGGCCAATGTTCTATGATGCAACTGGCCTATTTCAAAATGGGAATTTGAATCATATATATGTCCATAAGATGCATGGGAAATTTATTCATTAATATTTTTTAAGGGAAAGGAAGACAATGGAGTAGACGACATGTCAAACAAAGGCACTCATTTTTTTGTTTGTTGAATTTGGTCACTTATAGGAGCTTTATAGGGATATAATCGAGAATCTCTTGAGGGCCTATGCCCAATCAAATGGTATGTTAAAATTAGGATCCATAATTCGTTGCATGTGTAGCTCACAAGAATAAATGGCCTCCGCTTAGAACCATGTCCTCAAGCATAGCATGGAAAAAATGGCCTAGTAATTAGAGCCTTTGTCATGACAAGTCCATACAAGAACAAATTGAAACAAAATCAATGTTTACCCCATTCACATGTCACTTATAAGCAGGGTCAAGTACATGATCAAGCACGCCTTATTTTTGGGTTTTGATAGAATAACCAAAGAAAATTTGATTGTTGAATTCTTTGTTTGAGTCCAGAAACCCTCCCATACCATCAATGCATGTGTGTTGTCCTAACATGTCATGAAATTTCATTCCATACAAGCACAAATTGAAAAACAATTCAACATTGTCCCCATTCACATTAATTAATCTATAGGCTTCTTGTTTGATTATTGAATTTTATGTGTGATTCATGTTTGAGTCTGGAAACCTTCCCATACCGTCAATGCATGTGTCTAGTCTAACCATGTCAAATTTCAGTCCATACAAGAAAACATTGATAATATTTCAACGTTGGCCCCATTCACATGTCATTTATATGTGTCAGTTTCAAGTACATAAGCATTTTAGAGGGGGAAATTACATAGTTGTTACCACAAAAGGGGAAAAGTTATCCAATTGTAAGAAATGGTTTAACATTGAACCATGCAGGAAAGAGAGTGTGATTAAATGATGTGTTTTAAGAAAATTCTAAAGTTGGAGGTAAGGAAATATCTAAAAGGTCTTTCCTAACATCATATTGTGAAATATTGTGTATTTATCTTTAGCAAACTCTTCACTATTTCACCCACCACATTAGATCGCCTATTTTTAATAATAGGTCCAACAATTGATTCTTGGGTATATACACTTAGCACTTCTTGATGGGATAGTAGGAAACATGCTTGGGTTGGCTATGATAGACACATTTCTCATAGGCTCAAGAAAAATCTTAAATTTAGTTTTTTCCCTTGTATGCCCAACTTCACTTATGGGGTTAGGAATAACTATAGGAGATATACTTCCATCAACATCTAGAAGTTTATCTTGAAAATAATTCTTTAGCACTTACTCAACAAGAGATGCTTCTTATTCCTTTGCATTGTGAACAACCACATACAACCCTTATTTGAAAAAAATCACCCAAATCATTTGTAGGGAATCCCACCTCCTGCGACACCATAGATGTGGATTGTTCTATGAAAATTTGTGCATATAAATATCTCCCATATGCACCACATGGAATATTGTTAAAAAGTGGCCCACATTGAAAAGGATGATTTCAATTATGTACTATTTGATAGGCATGAGCCTACATATTAGGACTAGGACTTTAACTTAGACCAACTAGGACTAGGAATACAACTTAGACTAGCCCCAAGTCCCCATAGTTTGGGACCCCGTTTCATTTTATCTTTCATGGTTGATGCCTAGGGATTTATGGAATCACACATGCAATATGTGATATAAAAATGGTCATTTCAAATGCATTTGTAACATGGAGTATGGTTCTCATGGTTGTCCAAGGAATGCTCTAGGGTCAAACAACAAGGTACAAGATGATATAAATTTCCTTAGGGACGCATGGGCCATTCATCACAGTAATTTTTCTAGTGTTGATTAAACAATGAACGAAAAGAGGGATTTTTCATCACAACTATGACACACATACATTGTATATACAATATAGAACCTGAAATAAAAATGAAGAAAAGTTGATGCAAACTTAAAACTTGTGTCAAGCTATTTGTGTACTTTGAAAGAAAAATAGGGTTGATGGTTTACATGATGAATTGATGATGGAAACAAGTGGGTGTGTGAGTCAAATTTTAGTCCATAAACCCTCCCATAACATTAAGGAAGGCAAATAGTTTATCCATGTAAAATTTTAGTGCATATAGAAACAGTTTGAAAAAATTCAACGTTGGACCCATTCACAGGTCACCATTGCCCATGTCTAGACCTAGTACAATGTATGTTCGTTGTTCCTTTTAAAATTCATTGATAGTACACATGTTCCCACATCTAGTACTGTATATTTGAGTCTAGAAACCCTTCCATATCATTAAGGCATGTGAACAATCTATTCATGTCAAATTTCAGTGCATATAGAAACATTTTGAAATAATTTCAACATTGGCCCCATTCACATGTTATTGTTGCCCATTAGGTTATTGTTGAACTATATTACATGTGAGAATGAATATCCATATGAAAAATCAAGCTACATGGGCTCTTGGTGATAAATATTATTAGGATGGGTGCCAAATGGAAAAATGGTACTACTCTAGGGTAACCCATCATAGGAAGGCTCCACCATTAGATGTTTTCAAAGTGAAGAAGATGGAATAATGTACCAATGTTCAATAAGGATATTCCTAAGACAATTTTAAGGTGGAAAAAGGTTTAAATGAAACAGTGCAGAGGGAGATGATCCTAATTCTATATGAAAGTTCAAGAATATACCTTACTCATCTAAACATGGCTAAGAAAATGATATATAGGTACCATACAATTCAATGCAAGGTCCTACACCCAAAACAAAAACTACAAATTCATATTAGATGCTTCATGTCAACACGAAATAGTTTGACAATATCTCGTTCAATGGAAACATCAATAATCTTAAGTATGGAAATTTAATCCAAGGTATCTTCTTCAAGTCAGAGGTGTTGTTGGTAGAGATGAATCAAAATGATCAATATTTCCAAAGGGATAGAGTATAAGAGAATGGTAGTAATGGAGTAGATAGACCTAGGGTGAAATTCAATAGGAGATCCATTATGGAGGTTATCCTAAGGAATATATAAAAAGGTCATGGCCTCTAATAATTTATCATCGTTAGAAATATCATGGTCGAAGAAGTAGGACCCGACACTTTTTCACATAGGGGGTGAAATTGGATTTGTTACCCTTAAGGATAAATTAAAATGAAATGAGGACCAGCTGGGTTGATATATAGAGCGGGTGTGTGAGTAATATTTGAGTCTGGAAACCCTTCCTAACCAGCCTGATGGGGATGAAATGCGACCACATAGGTTGATGAAATGCCTCTACAACCCCAAATTTCATTAGAGTCATGTTGGGGAATATGTTTCATGAATTGATACTTGAACTCACTGTCACCTAAACTCCCTTCCTATTAAACTCACTTTCAACCTATAAGATAACTCTTTGCAGGCGTTTGAAACTTACCCCGGACATATTAATGCCTCCGATGAAATCTTTCCCTCTTCTTCTTGTGTTTGTTTGTGTATATAGATAGAATATCAATAGAGTGGAGACAGAAAGGCCTACGAGGTCCTATAGGAGAATCTACATAGAGCAGTAGAGGTGACAAGGTGCATACATTGTTATATTATACTTCTTTAATCTCTCCTTCTTTGAATCCATACTTCATTGTCCAATTATTAAGTAGGCCTAAAGTGTTCTAACTCTAATCCTAAGCCACTTACTATCATGCCTTAATGGGTTCAAGTAGTACATGATTAGGCACAGTCGCACAGANAACATATACTCTATTGTACAAAATAAAAACATATAAAGATCATATAAAAGATATAAACACATACCTCTTCTTTTCAACAATTAAATATCATTCATCTTCTTCATCATCCAGCTCAACATCTGTATCAGGATCTGGTTCAAAATTGATATTGGTGAAAGGCTCATTCATATCAACATCATCATCAACGTCATTTTCGCTAATATAGTAATCGATATCGTTAATGAGATCGCCGTCTGCTACTTTTGGATTATGAACTTCTTCAACTTCTTCATCTGACACATCGAACACAACCACCTGCTCTTGATCTGCATAATCATTATCTTCTTCCTCATTATTATCTTCATCCTCGGCTACATGATTATACTTTATTGGTCTTCCTCTTGGATCATATCTAACAATGTATGACCAACGTGCTTTACTAGGTACCTCTGAGTAAAATAATTTCTCACATTGACTTGGAAGAACATAAGGCTTTGTACCTGGCTCAAATACCCTTGTATTAACCATGGTAAATCCATTATCATGCTCAATAACATTTCTTTCAGGATCACGTTCATGCATCTGTATCCTGTACCATTTCACCTCAAACAAAACTATTTTAAAGGAATTAAAATCACACTCAATTATATCCTCCAAATGCCCATAGTACTTATTCTCAGTTTCTTCCATATTTTTGTCACTTCTAGAGGAAACATTGGTGACCTTAAACACTGAAGTTATCCCACAATCCGAGGTTTTCATCTTATCATCCAACATTTTGATACGAAATTTACGACCATTACACCACATAGCCTTGTGATGTTTCAACTACAACATGGACAACAAGTAAAAAATACATTTCCAATTAATATACCTCATATAGGACTTAGTAAATATATATTTCAAAAATTAAACAAACCAAATACATTGAAAAATTGGGAAATAACTAGGAAAATGTGAGTAAACAATTTACTTTCCTGTCTGTCTTTTAAACCAAAGGCTAAATCAACTTTCCCTGACATAAGATCAAGAAATGGATCTCAATGATGATGCGTTGTTGTAATCATCTTACTCACCCCTTCCCATGATAACCTACTGAAGTATTCTTCATTATATTCTATCCAATGCTCCATCCAATCAAGGTTGTTTGCAATGTATAAATGTAAAGAATCCCATTCTCGAGAAACTATATGATAAATTAACAATTTAATATCATTAATTAGCTATTGTTAATAAAAGAATAGTTTAATATAGTTCAATATGCATGAATAAAAAATATAAAAAATCAGTACGATAAAATAAAATTGGAAAAATAAATGTGTAATATATTAAATCTACGTCAACATCTAATAATTACTTTTGACATTCCTCATTTTACCTTTCCCCAATAGGACCTCCCCTTCAAATTTGTTGATGGAGTCGAGATGCCAAATGCAAGGCACATTCATATTTTTTGCTAATTTAGGTAGATATTGACTAATATACACCATGCATTGATATACCAT
>SNQJ01S0011153.1:0-43975 GCA_010110895.2 Picea sitchensis
CACTCAATGAAACTGAGTCAACAACACCTGTCTACATCAAAGTAGTAAAAACATCATGTCATCTATCATAACGCATCATAATCAAGGATAAATGGTTTAACATCATAACAGTCCAGATCACTTGCGAGCAAGTGTCCTCAAACAATAAGTTTTCTTAGTGTGCCAGAGCGGGATGTTACAATACCTTTTGAACCAATGGATACATTTGATGTATCTGAGCACTATAGACCTTCCCGGGAGCTTGATCTCATAATATATAACCTCTGCATATTCATATTTTCAAATTTCCATGGCTTTACCAACATGTACAAACCCTAATACACTCCCAGCCTATGTACGTATGCACCCTAATACACTGTCACCCCATGTATGTACGCACCCTAATACACTGTCAACCCGTGTATGCCTCAGAAATTAGGTTTTTTTAGTATTCATTGTAATTTTGAAACTTTCGTCGTCAACCCTTAGAACTACCTCATAGTTTCTCAACTTCAGATGTATCAATGAGTACTTGCAATAATTCTTACACAACAAAATATATTCAATCTGTTCAAGTGTGATTAAATAAGAGAGCCTTGCCTCTTATTTATACATTCATGTAGCATCCCACTTTCCTTATTTTAGGGATGTCTCCATTAACTTTATTATTTAAATAATTTATTTTGTAAAATCTTTGACTTTTTGGGCTTCTATATGACTCATGGGGGTTCTCCAACTTCACATGGCCATTACTCTCTAACCGTGAGGAGTTATGTGATGTTCCACATACCACCAGAAATGGCATGACATGTACTATCCATATAGAATAGTATTACCTGAAAATATATCGAAACTCATACCATTATCCATCATACAAACTTGGGTCCATTACCCAAAACTTTGTGCTATCGAAATTCACTATTGAACTTTCTTTAAGGGTTGACATCAATGACAACCAACCCAATTAATCAACTTACATTTTATTTTGGAGTTTTAATTTTTTCATTTTCATTCTCTGTACAAGATTCAAAATCATCATCAATAGATAAAATAAAATTTCTTAAATCCTGATCAGTGACATAGACTAGATAATTATTAGGGTTTTTTGGATCACTCACTGTGTACACTAGTCTAGTCTCTTTGTAAAATCTTGTAAATTGTCCACCAAAAATAGGAATTGTGGCATAGGAAATATCTAGCTGTATGAGTCCTCCTAGATTTGCAAACCAAGATCTTGATAAAAACATGCCATATTTTTCAGGTACATCAACTACTACCACATCCATAAGAATACTTTTGAATGGAATTTGGGATAAATTTACAACTAAATCCTTTATCATACCAAGACACTTAAATTTCTTGGAATCAAAAGCGTATAAGTCTTGATAAGGTCTAGTAATTTCCAAGCCCAATTTATCCATTATTATTTTGGCATCAAATTGTGTGAATCACGTGAATCTAGCATACAATTATGTAATAAACGATTGTGCATAGTAAGAGTGATATAGAATGGAGCCACAAAATCTTTGTCATTTTCAATATGAGGTCCAAACATGATTTTTGGATGCTCATCTACAAATTGATATCATCAACTTGACTTTCTGCATCTTGAAAATTTATTACTTTTGAAATTTGTTTCTTATCAACCATATTCTTTGTAAGTTCTACCAAGGCGACTGGAATCTTAATCTTGTTCAATTAATTCTCCAAACTGAAAGTGATAACCGAATTTTCTAACTCTTTAGTCTACACTCCTGCTTCTTTCTTCTCTAGTGTCTTAGTTTTGTTTCCTTTGTTTCAACTTGCTTCATTTGATTTTCTAATGCTTCAGTGGATGGTTTTGAGACTAAAGCTTAATTTTTTATTCTGCATCAAAATCTTTTTCAGTGGATTTGAAGGAGAAGTATTATCTCTTGGACTTAAATCATGTTTGTTATGAAGCTCAACCAATATCAAATCAGTGAGATATTTGTATTGCAAGGTAGGCTCATCAAAGTTATCGATATTTTTCTCATCAAGTAATGGTTGAGAACTTAAAGATTGTTCATAGTCTTGTTGATTTCAATGATTTTTGCTATCATCATCACTTAGATTGTTCATTTCCTCATCTAATTATTCATGCTCTTGAAGTTCATCTCCCTGCATTAAATTATATGTTATAAAAGGAGCTTGAAGTTTTTAATCCTCATTCTTAATTTGCCTCTGTTGAATCTGGGGATTTGTATTGAGGTTTCTCCTGAAATTATTTTGATTTCTAACATAGGGGTCAGGTTTGGATTTCTCCATTTCCATCCTAGATATTTTATTTGATAAATCTTTAATGATTTTATCCATCTCTTCCATTTTCTCATCTTGTGTATTTCTCCCGGAATTGAAAGTTCCTCCTTGTTATTTAAATCTTCTAGGTTCCCTAATTCCAACTTCAGCCTTTTGTTTTTAGTTTCTTTGATGCCATCATATAGATTTTATTTCAATGGCATCATCTTACATCCTGACTATTGTTGTATATCCTCTTTCCCTTCAAATTAACACGAATCCAAAATCAAATGCCCCTGAAAAAGTAACTTTAGCAGTCATCTGAGAAGGCTTAAATTCAAATGGGATCTTTCTATACAGTTTATTAAATATTTGGATGAATTCAGAAACTCTTTCAGAGGACTTCTTCCTTAAAGCACCAAATTAAGTCAAATAATATAGGTGACATTTTTTCTCACTCCACTGTCTCAAGAAAGTGGCTTCTAAATCATCATGTGTTTCTATGGAATCTTCAAGAAGTACCCTAAACCAAGTTCTAACTTGACCCTCAAAAGTCTGTACAAAAAATCTCATGTAAAAATCTTCATGTTCAATGCCAAGCATATCACCAAATTGATCAAAAAATGTTATATGTCTCATGGTTGTTAAATCTCCTTCCCCCATAAATTTAGGTAAGCTTTTCATATAGTTATTAGGTAAATCATGCATATTTGCGAGAAGGGCTAACGAGGCGTATCTAGAAGCTATTTTGGAAAAGATCCTAGGGGTAGGTGGTTGTGGATTTACTTGTACATCACCACCACCTCCACCTCCACCTCCACCTCCTACACCAACCATTGTAATTTTTGGAGATGAAATATGAGGACTGTAATGGAGATTATCAAAGATCTCGAAAGATTGTTGTACCAAGTTCTTGATTGCTTCGGGAAGGTAATAATGAAGACATTCTAGATAATCAAAAGGTGAAGGGTCTCATGATATGGATTAATAATAAAACTCAGAATGGAAATGAGAACTATTACTTAGTATTTTAGATCGAATTTTTGAATTGATGGGAGAAGTGATAAGAGAGGAACCTGAATATCAAAGGTGTTCTTCTTGATTTGCAGGGATAGTAATTTTTATTCTAGGGAGACTAAGGATAGTTTGTATGTAGAAAATGTTAGGAAATAATGATGCTTCCTTAATATCGCTGGTGTAAGTGTCTACAAAAGAAAAAGGTGTATTTTAAACTTTTCTCCCTTTAAATCATAGAATTTTACTTCATGATTTATTTTTTTGTAAATAAAAATTTATATATTACCTTGCGAAAGTAAAAACCTTATTTGTCCATATATACATGAATGCAGTCTAGTTTTTATGCCATCGAAGTGGAAACTAGAATGCAAGGCGTGACAACTGTTCACAGTACCAAAACTTGAAGAAAAAGACGACAACTGTCAAAATACAACCAAGGGACTTACCACATGTTATGGAACTCTTGTGGGAACCAGAACAGGTGGTGGATTGGGTTCCCCAACATGAACTAGAGAATATCAATCCTGAGCCTATCAAACCTAAACCAAAGACTAACATAGGCAAAATTTGCAAAAATTTACCCATTGACCGAAAGGGAAAAAAACNCCGAAAGGGAAAAAAAACAACTGTGAGAAGCTATGCATGCAACGAGATGGGGGATCCATCTTGAAGGATTCTAAAGGTGACGAGCTGGAAACATGTCGGGAAACAAATCTTATCAGACTCTCTTGACATGGAAGCATACAGGGAATCCAAACATTTGTTGAAGAAACTCTAGCGGTGTTGTTGCTCGACCAGGTCCCTCCTAATTTCAAAGATTAAAACCAGGTGGTCATCTGTGAGTTTGTAGGAGTCTGGAGCTGGGTGACTGTTGTCCACTTGAGCTTGGTTTTCCTCTAAGGTGGAAATTATGGAGTTAAAAGAAAAAAAAGAGTCTATGATGGGGTCTTCTTCCATGGAGGTAGCATAATTTTTCCTCGAGTGTTCCTCCAAAGGTAAGGATTCTTCTTCCAATATGCATCCCGCAACAACTGACTCCTGAAATGGACTAGTGGTGCAGGTGGAAGTATGGCACTCTAGGATGGTTGAGGGAAGAAAAGGCGAGAATTCCTCCCAATTGGGTGGAAATTATGATTCCACCAGGCATCTACCTTGGAGACTCTCAGTACTAGGAGGACGTGGTTGTTGATGAGCCTGCACGAACCAATTTATCCTAGAGATACCTGGATGGTCCTCATATGGAACTGGAGCTTGAGAGGTAAGTCCCTGGTCATGGTGAGGCCAAGGCTATGAAGGGGCTTTCGTAGACCAATTATGCCCCGAAGAGCCCGGGTGGTATCCGCCTAGTGTGAGAGCACGAGAGGCATTCCCTAGGCAATTGTGTCATCCAAATATGTTGTAGTAGGCTAGCCCTCAATGGGGATTACCTTGTTCTCATAGCAGGGTTGTGTAGGGCACCAAGCAAGCAAAAAAACTGTTTGAGCAGGTTGAGTCTTGGAGCTGGATCAACAAAATAATGCTAGGATTTGGGATCAAATTCCCCATATAACACTTCTTGTTTAGTGAAAGGACCAGGAGGGAAGATGCATTGATGTATCTGGTAGCCATTAGTGCAGGTGTGATGGAAATATCAAAGATCATATTGAAGTCGAGGAGCCGAGCCCAGGCTTCCATTAAGGCTCGATGCACTAAGGCTTAGTGTTTCTGCATGAGAACCATTATGACTGGATAGGAAGGGAGGGTGGTGGAAAGAGGATTTAACTTCCCTCATGATCGCCCCGTCCACCGATGTGTGTGGCCCATGTGGCCCATGTGTCACCCCATCTGGGGAATTTTACTTCATGAATTTCAACCTTTAGATTTTCTAACTTAATTTCTATATTACTAGTTGAGGCTTCTATGGAATGAGATTTAATCAGATGTATTTCTTTAGAATCAAATAAAATTATCTCTTTCACTAAAATATTAATGTCAACTTGAGATAATTTTGATTGATATACCTTACCTACTAATGCAGATGTCTACCTTAGATATCCTTTAGTTTTAAGAAGTTTCTCAAGATCTGAAATTGCCATAGTCTTCTTATTATCTAGGTTTTTCTTGGTATTTTTTTCAACTAAATGTCATATTTTCCAAAATGGAGTCTCCATGTGAAAATAAAAATGAGCCTTAACAATGTGTTTGATTCTCATTCACCCTCAAGAACCAAAGCTAATATTTTTCGTATTCCTAGGGAAAAATAACTTCATTTCTCCATCCTCAGAAACAACGCCAAAAAAGATGTTCTTGAGATTTACTCTGGCCTCACAGAATAATGCCAGGCATCCAAAATTTATAATATTTGTTTTTATAGTTATTTTCTACCTTCAACTTGAGATGAAGATTCAATAAAATAATGATTTAGAAAACACAGAGTTTGTATCTCTTCCTTTAAGTTTTATCGATATTTAATAAATGGAAAGTAGAATTATTGCAAACAAAATTGAAAAAAAAAGTAAGGTATCCAATGATGATAAACCTTTCCTTATTCTCAATAGAATACACATGAAGAGTATGTCTTCAATATGAATTAAGATGAGGAGATCCACACAGATACAGATCTTTTTTACTTACAGTAATAATAGAGGAAACGTTATAGTTGAACAGACATCCAATTATATGTACCACGGTAGATGTATTAATAAATTGCAGTCCTTCAATCCTTAAGAACCATAGAGTGAATAAAATGGATTATGATGAAGTAGCAATACACAGAAAACACATAACGCAAAGAAATGAAATGTAGAATCTTTGTCTTTCCTATATAAATTTGTATTAAGAAGTCTCTCTTTACATTCGGCCAAAAACAATCCTTGATTATATCTCTAATATGTTTATTTATACAAAATCTTCTTAACCAAATTTTATTAGACTTCCACACTTCTAGCTCTCAAAATAGAACAAAAATCTAAACTAATTGATTATTACAAATATTTGAACATTCGTCCTTCTTCTGGAAACTTCTTCGTTTGTTTGTTGTATTAAGGTTTATCTTTCCTTCATTTGCTCGTAGATGCAACTATTTTTCATTTATCCTTGTATTGTGTGTGCAAATATAATAATGCAAGTATGAACCCATGGGGTTCTGTATTGACATTTAATTCAAAGGTAAAATCCTTTCTATGCACCAGTGGTAAATTCATTTGAATTTTCACAGCAACCTTCTCAGTGCTCTGATATTGTAAACTTTGTTTGACAAGAAGATCATTTATGAATTGTAAGTTAACATGATTGACTTGAAAAATATTATTTTTCATTCTCTTCCTTCTTTTCTTCAGCTTTTATATTCTTTTTTCAACCTCAATTTTCCCAATAAAAGCATGAATATCACCGAGATCAATTTCTGCCATCTCTACATCCACAACTAAAAGAGAATTTAGACAATCATTACTTGATTTTTTTTCTTTCTTCAATAATGTTTTCCCATGATTTTAATTCCATTTCTTCTTTCAACTGTTCAATTTCTAAAAAAGGAACAAAACCTAGTATATTGAGATTTTTCTTCCAAACTATGAATTCCTGAAATTTGGATCTAGCAATAATAGATTCTTTCTCTTTGTCATCAATAATTTGCAATGAAACATTGATGAAATGATAATGATTTTGGATAATATCCAAACTTTCATAGAAATTTTATTGAACTATCTATAATCCCTCATTGATTTCCAATGCTTGCTTCTTAAAAGCAAAGATATCAATAATTGTACTTTCAATGGTAGTTATTTGAGCTTGCAATTGAATTATGAATGCATCTCTCTGGGAAATAGTATTCTTACTCAAGTGTTGATCTTGAATACTTACCATAAATTTCTCCTCTAACTGTTTGATTTGCTGCTAAAAACCCTGTTTGACCTGAGTTAGTTCAGAATCAACTTTCTCCCTAAAAATAAGCTTTGTTTGTTTCACATCATTTTGCAACTTCTCAATTATAAAAAAATTCTGATCAATTTTATCTCTCAATTTATCTACTGACAATAAGTTAGTTTTTTCAAATTCCCCCAGGGACTCTGCTAGTTGTTTTACGAATTCAGGATCACTTTGACCATGTCCATCAAATATCATTTTTTTTCCTTTTAGTAATTACTCCTCCTTTTTGTTGAACTTTTCTTCATACAATAGCTTTTATTTTCTTGCTAAAGAAGAAATCCAATGAAGTCATATCTTCTGGTTTAATGGGTGTCAAATCATATACATTTATTAGCTCTGAACCAGGGATCTCAAAAATTGTTTCTAGGGGAGCTAAAGATGATATGGGAATTGCAAGTGTAGTAGATTCCCCTTGAGTTGTGACATATTTTACAAAAGTTTTAGTGTTTGAAGTCAAATGAGGAAAATTATGTCCATTCTTCATGATGGATTCAAACAATTCAAACGTTTTTTCAAAGGTCTTACTTGGTAAGGATGATCATGTAATTGTTGTGTCCTTAGACAATATCTATGGTGTTTTTTCAACTTCTTTTGTTTTGACCTCAGGTAGGTCATGTTTCTTGGGATTTTATGATGGTGTCACCTGTGAAGTTGGATTACCATTATGAATAAGACTTTGTTCTACTTGTAAAATCTTGGGTAAACCACTCTGTCTATGCTTTTGGAAATTGAGAAAACCTAATTGTTCCTTTTCATGAAGATTCTGAAACCTAGATATAACTTCTTCATATGATATGGATCCTTTAAAAACCTCATCCAAAGGTGAACCTTCATGGAAATGTTTCTTCATATTGAATTGGGACAAATGGTTTTCTACCACTCTCTGTGGATCATGCTTTTTGAATTCAATGGTAGACAATGTAATATCTTCTAAGGTTGAAGCTTCAACCTTAGCATCTTCAAAATATGATAATGAAAATATAAAAACTTGTATAGGAGAGGTTGGACAAACTAGTTTATGTGTAGCCTTCATTTCTTTTGTGATACCTACAAAAACTGTCTAATAGGCTACCTCTATGCATACAAGTCTATTTGGTAAAAATCTTGGTGGAGAATGTGGAGATGCATAACAATCAAAAACTCTGATATAAGAAAAAAAATCTTCAATATACCAATCTGCTATAGCACCTAGATTCCCTATTATTTGTTCAGAAATTATGGGAGGAGGATGACGATAAATGAATTAATGAATTGGAATAACAACATTATGGAAAATCTCACAAAAACAATCCTATGTATTTTCCTCCCACGGTTTTTAATGATAAATGTGTATTGGCTTAGTGACAGTTGGGGTCCAGTTCCAAATCATGAGATGAAATGGGGTTCTAAAACATATAACATCCATAATATATGTATACATAGAAAAGGGAGCATGCTCTCCTTTATATTTATGGGTTGTATAACCCTCTATTTGTTTGACTAGATTATCAGACAACAATTTTCCCCAATCAAACGTAAAACCTTCTGCAACTTCATGAATGATAGGAACCCACTCTACAGTGAAATGTGTAGGGATTTTATTTACAAATAGTCTATGAAGCATCATAGCTACATACATAATGTGTGCATCAAAAAAAGTTGTAGAGTATATGCCAACATTATCTTCTTTGAATTTGTTTGTGTTTCCCCACCAGGTTTTAACTATATCATGGACAATCTTGTCAAACTTGTACATTCATATTTCTCAAATTTCATCACAAATGGTGCATTATAAACATTTCTAGGATTGCTAGATAATTTATATATTAGTTGGATGTCCTCGGGTTGAAAGAAGCCAACAATAGTCTTCTAATGGTTTTAAATTGTTCTGGACAATATATCCACATGGTCGAGAGACTAGCATATCATATCTGTACAGGGAAACAATTTTGTGTTTGCTGCAACTTTGTGAAGCTCTGACCTGGCCACCTCCTTAATATTATTTACAGTTGACATGTCTTCACCCTCGCTTGATTCATCAGAAGGGAGAGATTTTTCATCTTCCAGGATTTCATAAACCCACGTCCATGATTTAATGATGTTTGTTAGGAAAGAGGTAGTGTATGAGTAAATATCTTAATTTGGGTTCATATCTTCCACAGACGAATCTTGTCTTCTGGTTGGTTTACGTAGCGCCATGATTTCACATCTCCAATATCAAACCCCATAAGAAAAAAAATTATGAATGCAAACGCAAAGGTAAAAATTATGGACACGGATCGAAAAATGATAGAATGTTCAAATATTTTATTAAATTAAAACATAGGAGACTAATCAATTCTTCATTCAATTATTCATTAATTCGAATGACAGGGTAATCATTGTAAATCTGTCGAATTTCTTACCTAGTGGAAACGATCTTTTTCAAATATTTCACACTAACCAAATTTAATATACCTTAATAATCGTGATTAGCGAAGATAAGATTTTTGACACTTTGACATTTGAGGGTTTTGAATAAGGAATGATAAACATTTCTCGAAGGCTGAAGGCCGAAGTCATGAAGTAATTAATTACCGTTAATTATGCCTAATAAACCATGTCTTAACCTTTAATCTCCAGTGCTTTAGTACTTCAGCACTCTGGTACTTCGACACTTCATAGATTTGTTGATAATATGATATCCTAAAGGAAAATCTCCCAAAGTGACATGTCATGAGAACATGAATGACATGTGTCACTCTGAATCATGTGAATTACGTGTCTAAAAATTACCAAAATGAGTGCCCCGTGTCTCCAAGTGACATAGAAAATATCAATCGAGTACTTTACTTCATAAAATAAATTATGGAAATTCAAAGATGTGGAGCTTCGCGACTTCGGGGTTTTAGGAATTTTAATCGCTTGATCTTAGAGCACTGAAGCACGAAGTCCCGAAGTAGAATTTCAAATGGAAAGTATTTCGTTGATTAAGTATTTCACAACTTTGAATCTTCTAAATCCTGCGAACCATAGATATCGATAAGTGTTAGGTTTAATGGATGATGATTGATCCACCCTGTAAAAACATAAACAAAAATTATTAGTATATAAAATGCTAATTCTAAAGCTAAAACTTTAATTCAAAATGACAAAAATTAAGAAAAAATTAAAAGGAATTTAAAATTTGAATTTTATTTGAATTTTTGTTTTATGTTCTAACAGATAGGATGGATTTCTCCCATTTGGGTCTTGGTTATGGATCAACACATGCATGCTCATGTAATTTTGAATCTGATTCAGAAATCATTTCTAAAATTTGATCCACATGATAGGAAGTATTATCTATAAAACATACTTAAGAGGAAGCAAATAATTTTATGCATGTTGCTCCTCAGATGCATGCATGGACTTTATTCAACTCTGAAATGTAATTTAGGAGGAAGTCAATAATCTTGTTCTTCTGGTGTTTTTTCTATGGGAATTTTCTTGGAATTCTCCAGCAAGCATTCTTCATTATTATTCTTATTCCTGAATAGGACCTCCGATTTGGTCCATACTTCACTTGGAGTTGAGAAGGATTCAACATGAAGTAGTAATTCAAGAGAAATCGATAGGAAGATAAGTTCGAATGTCATATATCGTCTGTTGAGAAAATGATATTTCTCATTAGTGTAATCTTGATTTGTTTCATTTCCCATAGTGATACAATATAATCCTTTGCATCAGAGGAAAAATAGAACTTTAGGATTCCAATTGAAGTAATTGTATGGGGTAAGAATATTGGATGAAAAAAATCCCTTGTGATTTCTTCAATATTATGTACCTACAATATAAATTTTGTGTTCCTTCTTCCTAGCACCCGTGGGATCTGATACCATGTGAAATTGGGTTGAAACCTGCATAAAGAATCTAGCTAGAAACAATGAACACAAAACTTGCAAAGTTGAGAGAAGAAGAGAACAATTTGAGAGAAAGAATAAAGAATTGTACTAACCACTAATATACAATAATAGAGTGAATAATTTAAAATATATATAATATACACACTCAAACTAATGTTCCATAGTAGTCTTATATAGAGATGTGGACATACACTGAACAAAAACCTGAGTGAATTTCCACATAGTCCTAGTTAATCGAACATGCACTCATTAATTAACTAGTCTAGACAAGTGGAGTGGAGAGAATATCATGCATGCACATGTGGTTAACCCTCCTATCCTCATGCATGTCAATTGAACCCTTCTGGTGATGAAACCAAGGTGAGTGCTCCCTCTTGGTGATGATCCCAAAGTGAGAATGCAATACTTGGTGATAATACTGAGATTGTCATGGTAGAGTTGAATCCACTAGGCTAACTAACATATAACTGAGTAATGAATAAAGAGGAGTTGGTGCCCTCATCTAGGGGAGAAAATATCAAACCAAGGGTTCCCTCAGCACAGACTAAAAAAGTTAGGAATATAAATACAAGGTGGGTTTGTAATATCTCCAATATAGATGACACAAATATGTTTGTTGTCCACACTTTCTGTGTGAAGATGGGTATTATGAATAAAATATAATTGTCATTTAGGTGTGAATGTTGTGTGGGTATTTATCAACACTTCCAATCTCTCATTAACCTTGTGTTGACGGATCCAAATGGTCTGTCAAATAGGTAAGATAAAATTCCCAATGGTGAGTCCCAATGAGACTCACTCTCATTTGGGATGGAAAATTCTAACTAGTCTGTGAGCCTAGTTGCCACTACAAATTAAAATAAAAAGGGAAAGATAGTAAATTTTCCCCCAAATAATTATAATTAATTCTAACTCTAATCTAATTAAAACAAATGTGACTACCTAATCTAACTATTTCTAACCTATCGTGCAGGAGAAATTATAACAAATAGATATAGTATAAGATGGCATCACTAGTTGTAGAAATAGTTCATTACAAACAACAATATATGAAAACAATAAGGTAATATATAGAAATGTAAATAGTAAAATATTACACATGCAAAACCATCACTATATCCATTTAATAAGTACATACATCAGATAATGCAATCAATGCACACAAAAATATTCCATATGAAATATTATTCGAGAGACTGTACAATTCAATTACACATGTAGAATAGTCCCATATGCCACTGAACAACATTCATGGTTTCCAAATTCTCATTTTTCTCTTCATTCATGAGATAATAATGTTAACATCAAATGATGGGAAAAATTTCTTCTCTTCATACGATGAGTTCTCTTTTATAAAATAAGAGAGACTCTTCAGTTCCTATAAATGTTCATTTTTTTTGTTACAACTTTTTAGTTCGTCTCCTTTTGTTTTGTCACCATACAATTCAAATTTCCACCACATTTTATTACAAAATATATGAACATTATGCTTATAAATTAATAAGACTCTTAAATTCATCAGATTCATGTTGTAGGAATCCTATGAGTCATATTCATTGAAAATATCCTTAATTTTTCTCAATCGTGTCCACTTTTGTTGTTCAAATTTATGAGTGTTTCAATGTTCAAGATGGAAAAAGGGTTTTTAATAAAATCTTATCACTCTTCCACTTTCCAACAATCTCTCTCTTTCCTAATTTGGTTTTTTGGACCATGAGTTAGGGTTGTTTGAAGAATTTGGAATTTGTCCCCCATCAAATCTGTGGCCCTCTTTCACCTAATTTTCAGGAATATATGTTTCTGATATTGCTCAAATTCCTCTCCCAACATTTTCTCCTCTTTGATAGTTTTCTAATGGGTCATCTCTTTTCTGATTTGGATTCCTAAATCATGGGTTATGGTTGCTTGAAGTTGACACTAAATAGTCATTGATCTGTCCACGAGGTTGATCTAGACCGTCAATCTTGTACTCTAAAATAATTATCGCACATGCATTGGGGGAATTGAATGAACATGGTTTATACTGATCCCCCCATCCTTAGTGTTTTGTGTGCAGAGTTATGGTAGGACCTTGGTCCCATGTAGATATTTTGGTGTGAAATTCGGGGTAAAAGTAAAATAATAAAGAAATAAAAATTAAATAAGTTAAATAAATTAAAATAATCCAATCCCAAAGACAGGATTGTGGATCAAATAAAATAAAATGAAATAAGAAATAAAATAAACAAATAAATGTATACTTGAAAATTCAAAGTGTATCTAGCTCTACCAGGAATTTAGGAAAATTAACAAAAAATTCCCTACATAAATCATGAGATACAAATTAGGGACATAGGGAATTTTTGGGAAAATGCAATATAGATAAAGTTATCATAATAGTAAAAAGCAATTTACCCATGTAATTCCTAGAACAAATGGGAAATTCAAAGCCATGTGTAGATTTGGGAAAACCGTGGATAGATTTGGGAAACCATGAGAAATTTAAAATTAAAATAAATAAAAAATTAAAATTATAAAAATTATAAATAAAAATAAAACAAACAAACTATACAAATCATATATACAAAAATACACTCTGAAAGTGAATAGCGAAATTGTGTTTGGTTTTGCATGGGTCAAGGTTCCATTACCAGTCAGAGTTCCACACCTAGGTCAGGGTTTTGCACCTAGGTCAAGGATGTGTTAATATGGATAAGACAAATGGCGAGCAGACAATGCGAAAATGGATGCCACATCAAATGACAAGTTAATGCCATGTCAATTCCATGAAGGGTGACCCATATGACGAAAAATAGTTTAGTGCTATCCCAACACATGAGATATGTCAATCCAATCAAGGGGAAATCACAGCGGGAAAACCCATTGGATGAAGTCTAATCGATTTTAGAATTCAATGGTTGGGAAGTATAAGAAACCACACAAGTAAAGTAATCCAATAGCCCAAAGATTCCATGGAGATCATCTGATTGGCTCACGAGATAGGGATGCAGGAAAGGAAATATGATAGGTTTTACAAAAATGATAACTCGAATTGAACTCTCTGATGAAGTTCTTTTGATAAGATAAATTTGATTGGCTCTTCAGGTTTCATTCCTCTGGAACTAGGATGAAAAAAGTAGTCTAATTTCCCAATTAGGAGATTCCAAACAAGTGAGTTTGATAACCTTGATGTAGCATCCTTCTCTTGCATGCATATGATTTTACCTATTCTTTGAGGAAACTTGCGTGCAAGTGATCTGGTTTCAGTGTATGGTTGTTTTTTCACTTAGGGATTGTTATGATGATGTTGATGATTATGATGTTATTTTATTTGATATCGATGTATTGACAAAATCTATTGACGAGTTTCCTTTGAGTGTGCAAGAAACTTGTTAGATTGAGGATGTCACCGGCATCAATGGACCTCCTTGGACTCTAGATCGAGTCAGGGAGTGGACTGTATTGATTTGAGTATTTTTATCTTAGGCATATGTGACATGTGATTGAGTATATTATGATGTTGTTTATGGATCATTGATGGATGCGAGATGACTATTGATTGCTAATCAGACTCACATAAGGAGTAAAGGGGCCATGAAAAAAAACCAGATATTGAGGGAGAGGTGTGGAAACAACCTTGCCACATCCTACTAGCACTCCCATCGTGGCTCGAATTGTAGGTTAGTGATTACCTAGTTTGAGAGATCCATGATGTCGTGAGGGCAGATTGAGATAGTCTCTCACGAAGATTCTAAGGGGCACACAATAAAGTTGGGTCCTTATTCCTAAGAAGCCCTTAGTCTCTTAGAAGGTATCCTGAATGGAGTATTGACTCAAAGTGTTGGACAACTACCAAAACTAGTCAAAGGCGAGTGGCACCCTTGGAGCACATAGTGCGTCTTGAAGGGCATGTTGCGTAATTAAAAATTTAACCAAAGGAAAGTGGCACCCTTGGAGCATGGAGTGTGTCCTGAAGGGCATGTTGCGGTATAAAATAAAACTGGATTCAATGAACCTAGGTTCCTAGAAAACAACATTTTGTTTTGACATTGTCGAACTTAAAATAATTATTAAATGGGTAATTTTTTAATAATTATATAATCTCCTTAAAAATTCTAAGTCTAGTTTAAAATGTTGAGCCTAAGTCTAAAGTGGGAAGAAGACTAAAAATAATTTATAAATTAAATAAATGGGGGATGAAGAAAAATCAAGTTAGGAATTGAAAGAGTAAAAATTATGTCTAAAGATTTAATTATATAAATGTGTGCAAGAGAATACCAAATTGGAAATTAAGATAAGAAAGGAAATAAATGTGAAAAGAATGTGGAAGCATAGAAAGGTATCTAGTATAGTCTAACTAAAGAACCTTCCTAAAGTAAACACAACTATATTTTAGAAAGGAGTCAGTCATAAAAATGGAAATAAAGGGAATAAAGGGACATCTAGGAGTAATTTTAGGAGCGCTTTTAGGAAGGGTGAGAGAAATTGACATTTAATTAAGTTAATGGTGAATTTTTGGTGCATCTAAGGGAACGGGTGACAAGTGTATGGGGAACAGTAATTCCTAATTAATTTTTAAAAAACAAATTAAATGTGCAAATGGAAAGTGGTCACTAAGAAAAATTCTATAAGAGAAATTGTTGAGAGGAGGAATGGATCTGGACTGGATGAGTAAGGTTATGCTGCAAAACTTCTGACTAATTTTACTTGTGAGAGTTGGGATCCCTAGCTCGAGAAAGAGAGTGGTAGCTCGACTTTATGAGGCAAGCTAGGAGTTAGAGTATTCTAGTTGTGGTTATGCTTGGCCCCTTTGCGGCTCAGGAGGATAAGGGGGAAGGAGAGTACCCATAGCATTGGCTGGGAAGTATCGGTGAAGTCTTCACGGTTAGCAAGAGGGGAGATGGACAGAGCACAAGTGTGGGATATCATCATCGACTTATCACCTTCAGTCATGGTATTTCTATTTTGATTTTCATTATATCTAGTTCTTATTCCGTATATGTTTTTAGAATTAGTCTATTTATTGATGGTGTGGTGAAGTCGGTTGGTTGTTGAATGTTTCCTATGCGATTTATATCCCTTGCATCCTTTGCGATTTATTAATTCTCTATTTTTTAAAACAATTTCTCGCAACATCCTTCATCTGAATTTTTCTGTGTGATTAATAACCGTGCAGTTTTTGTGTGAAGTTTTGTCCACGTACTAGCAATTTTAATTTTGAATCCCAGCGATTTGGATCTAGATTAGTTCTGCGTTTTCTCATAGAACTCAACAATTTCAATCCTTTTCTTTCTCAGTGAATGGCCTCTTTTCCCTCAGTAATTTATTAATGAGATATCTTTGTTTTTTCTTGGGTATTTATTCACTTATTACCTCTGTAATTTACATGCAATTTCTCCAAACGATTTCTCCTCTACCCTCAACAATTTATTAATGTGATCTCTACATTTTTGCTTGGTTATTTATTCACTTATTACCTCTATAATTTAACTGCAAAATCTCCCAACATTTGATCTAGGTACTTCTCAATTTTTACATTGTTTTCTCTACAACCTTTGAAGGATATATCACCTGCGTTTTGAGAAAAATCTCCCAACATTTGATCTGGTTAATTATTTGATTTTTACATTGTTTTCTCTGCAACCCTTGAATGATATCTCACCTATGTTTGAGATAAATTTCCTAGCATTTGATCTGGTAAAATTTTGAATCTTCAACTTAAACTAAAACAAAATGCCCTTTTATCCTTCTGGGCAAATCGGAAAAATTACTTGAATCCTCTGCTAAATCTGGGATCTTCAAACAATATCAATAACACCTTATCGGATGTCAATGCCTAAGTTACAGGAGTTGAAAATGGAACTAAGGGAGTTGTTGGACCTAGGACTTATACGTCCAAGTGTGTCACCTTGGGGTGTGCCTGTTATTTTCATTTGGAAGAAGGATGGGTCATGGAGACTCTACATTGAATACCATCAATTGAACAAGGAAATTCTCAAGAAACAATATATATTTCCAGGAATATATGATTTTTTTGACTAAATGAAAGGCGCAATGGTGTTTTTGAAGATCGACTTGAGATAAAGATATCACCAGTTATGGATCAAAGAGGAAGACATTCCTATGACTACATTCAAGATGAGGTTTGAGAATTACGAGTTTATCGTTTTACCATTTGGACTGATAAATGCCCCAAGGGTATTCATGAGCTTGATGAACGGGGTGTTCCGCAAATACTTGGACAATATTGTTCAAGTATTCATTGATAGAATTTTTATATATTCTCGGACGATGGAAGAACATGAGGAACATTTTTGCTTGGTACTACAGTGTTTACGAGAGAACAAATTATACGAGAAATTGTTGAAATTCTCTTTTTATCAATCGAGGATTCATTATTTAGGGCATGTTATCTCTGGCGAAGGTATCTCTATGGATCCAACGAAGGTAGAATCTATTATGGAATGGCCTACATTGATTAACGTACCGAAAGTAAGTAGATTCATTGTATTATCTAGATATTATCGACGGTTCCTCAAAGATTTTTCGAAGATAGAAAATATGATCACGGAATTGCAGAAGAAAAACAAGAAGTTTATTTGGATAGAGAAATGCACGAAATCATTTCGAAGGCTCAAGGAGTTGTTGACGACAACACCGATACTAAAATTTCCCGACATGGATGAGGACTTCTTGGTATGCATAGACACATCCAAGGAAGGCTTAGGTGGAGTCTTGATGCAATACGGTCGAGTGATAGTTTACATCTCAAGGAAGTTAAGAAATCATGAGGAGAACTACGCGATGCATGATTTGGAGTTGTTGGCCATTGTGTATGCCCTGAGAGTGTGGAGACACTAATTGATTGGATGAAAATTCGAACAGAAAATAGACCATTGTGTTTTGCAACACATTTTTATGCAAAGTGACTTGAACGCGCGACAAAGGTGTTCGTCAGAACTGCTTAGCAAGTACGATTTTGAGATCACCTGCATAAAAGGAACAGTGAATAGAGTGGAAGATGTGTTGAGTCAGATACTACACGTATTTTCATTGATACCTCTTCAGACAAATCTTCGTGAAAATATTCTAACTATACATCACGACGATGACTGAGGTTAAGGAAAATACTGGACAATACACCATGTTGGTACCAAAATTTGAAGGATATGCTTTGGACAATGACAAACTAATGAGGTATAATAATCGGATTTACATACCACCTAACGACGATTTGATAAGTTTGATCTTAAATGAATCTCATAGAGCAGTTTACATGGCTCATCCAGGAGTCACGAAGATGAAGGGAGACCTTAAGACCTTATTCTTTTAGAAAGGAATGAAGGTGGACATAGTCAACTACGTGGTGAGATGTCTAGAATGTCAACAACTGAAAGTTGAACATAGATATCCGATAGGATTACTATAGGCCCATGCTATTCCATAATCAAAATGGGAGGTCATTTTGATGGACTTCAATGTGGGATTGTCGCTGACAACAAGGAGACAAGACTCAATTTTCTTGGTGGCTGACACTCTAACAAAGAGTGCACATTTTATCCTTATGCATATGACATATTAGGCACCAGACATAGCTATAGTTTTATCAGTGAGATTGTGAGATTCCATGGTGTTCCTAAGAGGATCATGTTCGATCGAGGATCGGTGTTTACGGGACAATTTTGAACTATTTTCCAAGAGACCTTGAGAACCCAACTTAACTTTAGTACCGCGTATCACTCGGAGATAGGCAGGAAGACAGAAAGAACAAACCAAATCTTGGAATATATTTTCTGTATGTGTGTGATGGACCAACAAAAGCGTTGGGAGGAGTTCTTTCCACTGGTAGAGTTTGTATACAACAATAGCTATGAAAGAACCATTAAGATGGCGCCATTCGAGTTTATTTATGGATGATTGTGTCAGATGCCTTTGAGATGGGATTGAATTGAGGATGGGGTCTTGGTAGGACTAGAAGAGATCAAAGAAATGGAAGAACAAATGAAAACAATAAGAAAAGGGATTAAAGAAGCACAATATAGGCATAAGGGTTATGTTGATGCGCATCACGTTGACTGTAATTACGAATTTGGTGATCAAGTATTCTTGCGGGCAAGAGTTTGATCAAGTTTGGAAGGGGTGTTAAACTCTCTCCTAGGTTTGTGGGACATTTTGAAGTTGTGGAAAAGAAAGGGCTTGTGGCCTATCGACTAGCCTTGCCTGATTCTTTGAGGCATATGCATGATGTTTGTAATGTATCTGTTCTAAAACATTATGTTATTGATCATACACATGTGATTGGCATGAGTTCTTTGCAGGTGTTAGATGAGGGTTCCCTCACGGTGGAGCCAATCTTCATTCTATACCATCGCATTCAACAACTACAACATTGAACAGTCAATCAGGTCAAGGTCCAGTGGGACAACTATAGTCCACACTCAGCTACCTGGGAGGGCGCATGTGATATGTGCCAACAGTTTCCATTTTTGTTTAATAGTTAGACATTTATATCTTTGAAGATACTTTATTTACTGCACATATATACTATGAAACTTTGGATGAATTTTAAAACAAGAGGGGATGTACGTAACATTCCACTCTTGCATGCACATGATTTGACTTATTCTTTGAGGACACTTGCATGCAAATGATCAAGTTTTAGTATATGGTTGTCTATTCACTTATGGATTCTTATGATGATGTTGGTGATTATGATGTTATGTTATTTGATATCAATGTATTGAAAAATTCTATTGACGAGTTTCCTCTAAGTGTGCAGGACACTTGACAGATTGAGGAGGCCACTGGCATCAATGGACCTCCTTGGACTCTGGATCGAGTCATGGAGTGGATTGTATTGGTTTGGGTATTTTTATCTTATGCATATGTGACATGTGATCGGGTATATTATGATGTTTTTTATGGATCATTGAAAGTGTTTTGTTGATGGATGTAGGTTGATGATTTATTTCTAATCAGACTCACATAAGGAGTAAAGGGTCCATGCACAACAAACAAATATTGAGGGAGATGTGTGGCAGTAGCCTTGCCACAACCTACTAGCACTCCCTCCATTTCTCGAATTGTAGGTTAACAATTACCTAGTTCGAGAGATCCATGATTCCATGAGAGAATAATGAGACAGTCACTCATGAATATTCTAAGGGGCGTGTAATAATATAGGGTCCTTATTCCTTAGAGGGCCTTATTCTCTCACAAGGTCATCTGAATGGATTATTGACACCAAGGGTTGGACAACTACCAAAACCAGTTAAAGGTAAGTGGAACCCTTGGATCACATAGTGTGTCTTAAAGGGCATGTCACATAATTAAAATTTGAATCAAAGGAGAGTGGCACCCTTGGAGCACAGAGTGTGTCTTTAAGGGCACGTCGTGATATAAAATAAAAATGGAGTCAATGAACCTAAGTGCCTAGAAAATAACATTTTGTTTTGACATTGTCATACTTAATAGGCGTTAGTCATAAAAAGGGAAATAGAGGGAATAAAGGGACAACTAGGAGTAATTTTAGGAGCTCTTTTAGGAGGGGTGAGGAAAATTGACATTTAATTAAATTAAATGGTGAATTTTTGGTGAAACTAAGGGAATGGGTGACAAGTCTACAGGGGAGAGTAATTCCTAATTATTTTTTTAAAAATTAATTAAATGTGAAAATGGAAAGTGGTCACTAAGAAAACTTCTATAAAATAAATGGCTAAGAGGAGGAATGGATCTGGACTAGATGAGTAAGTTTATGCTACAAAAATTCTTACTAATTTTACTTGTGAGAATTGGGATACCTAGCTTGAGAAAGAGAGTGGTAGCTCGACCTTGCGGGGTGAACTGGGAGCTATAGTATTCTTGTTGTGGTTGTGCTTGGCCCCTTTGTGGCTCGGGGGTATAAGGGGGAAGAATATTACCCCTAGAGTTGGCTAGGAGGTACCATTTAAGTCTTCACGGTTAGCAAGTGAGGAGATGGATGGAGCACAAGCATAGGATATCATCATCGAATTCTCTCCTTCAGTCACAATATTTCCATTTTGAATTTGCATTATATCAATTTTTTATTGCATATATGTTTTTAGAATTAGTCTATTGATTGATTGTCTGGTGAAGTTGGGTGAATCTCGAATGTTTCCTATGCAATTTATATCCCTTGCATCCTCTGCGATTTATTAATTATTTGCATTTTAAAACCATTTCTCCCAGCATCCTTCGTCTAAATTTTTCTATGTGTTTAATACCTGTGTGGTTTTTGTGTGAAGTTTTATCTGCGTACTAGCAATTTTGATTTTTAATTACCAACGATTTGGATCTATATTAGCTCTGCGTTTTCCCATAGAACTAAGTGATTTCAATCCTTTTCTTTCTCATTGATTGGTCTCTTTTTCCCTCAGCAATTTATTAACACAATCTGTGTGTTTTTTATTGGGTATTTACTTACTTATTTCCTCTGTAATTTACATGCAATTTCTCCCATCCATTTGTCCTCTACCCTCAACAATTTGTTAATGATATATCTACATTTTTTCTTGGTTATTTATTCACTTATTACCTCTGTAATTTACATGCAAAATCGCCCAGCATTTGATCTGGGTGCTTCTCGATTTTTACATTGTTTTCTCTACAACCTTTGAAGGATATATCACTTGTGTTTTGAGAAAAATCGCCCATCATTTGATCTAGTTACTTCTTCTTTTTTTACATTTTTTTCTTTGCAACCCTTGAAGGATATCTCACCTGCATTTGAGAAAAATCACCCAGCATTTGATCTGGTAAAATTTGGAATCTTCAACTTAAACTAAAACGAAATGCCCTTTTATCCTTCTAGCCGAATTGGAAAAATTACTTGAATCCTTAGCTAAATATGGGATCTTCCCTCTGTGAAGTTGACCTTCTCTGCCACAATTTTGATGGTAGACAATAAGTAAAGTAATCATCGAATTTACCTTCCTTCACAAAATGAATTATTTCCTTAAAACTCAACTTTTTTACCTCCTCTTACACTGTGGTTGGTCTCCACAGGCTCGACAATTTTACCTTTATTACACAGTGAGTTTTCCCATTGATCAGTGAAATTACCACTTGTCACCTCAACGTCTTTACTGATGTGTCTTACCCTTCATAACAAAAATTTTATTGTTGTGTTTTCCTTCACTCAATGTTTCCTTGCTGTGTCTTTTTTTCTTACTCGGAGAACTGGTTTTTTACTTTTCTTAATCCTTGAATTTCTCCCTTCTTCCTAGCGTTTTTCCCGTATTCTTTTTTATTTCCTTAAATCTCATAAACCAATTAAAACACTATCTAAGATCATGACGGATTGTTTCTGGTTGAAATTGCATTGTATTAAAATTTGGTTATAGTTCTAAACCTTAGTACTTCGAATTGTATATGGATTAGATTGCTCCCTTGATTATGGTTCTAATTTTCACTTGTTCAACTCGGAATAGTTGTAAAACTTTTAGTTAATGACTGGATTGCATCAACAATTTTTCGTCGTCGATTCTTACCCTCCATTATGTTTTTGACCCCTTTCTTTTTAATTTAAAAACGAGTTTCAGATTTTACCATGACTTGATGGTGGTAACTCCTATTATTCCTATGGTTAAGTTCCTATTCTAATATGGAACTCACCTTACCCACCTAATCATTTCTTGGTTCGACACCTAGTTATTGTAACCTCACTTGTTAGCATTTCATAAATGGAGCCTTAATGTACCTCTCGGTAAGTCAAATGTGGAGAGATTTGTAATGATGATAGGTTAATAACCATTCTATTTTGTTCCTTGGAACCCTCATGAGGTTAAACTAGCCTATCATCTTTAAGTTGGATAGATGATTTACTTATGGTTTGAAAATTTTATGAAAACCAATTTGGTGGGTCAGTGGGTGCTTGGAATAATGGTGAGGCATGTTTAGATAAGTGATAAGAGTTACTGGCATGCCTCAATTAATGTCGAGGTGTGACCACTTAAGTGATTATACCATTCATGTGCCATGAATAACATTTATGTATGACAAGATGTGTATAATGTACTCTTACTTCCCTAAAATGGATGTATGGTTGATTGAGTAGATAGCTTTGTTGCACCATGAGATAAATCGATAGTTTTCTCTACTAAAATAAATAATTAATGATTGATGAATGATTGAGTTATAAATTTATTTGCATCGTGGATTTAATATAGATGTATGATTGGTTAAGTAGTTAGACATCCTGGAACCATTTATTATGTTGATGTATGCGTTTTTTTAAATTTAATTGCTCTTGGGTCCTTATTGTTTATTTGTAAACGATTAAGTAATGGGATTTAATGCGCCTTGCAATGGTATCATTGTAAAACAAATTTAGTAATTAGATACTCATGCCTCTTGAAATTAATGTTGAAGCATGATCTCCTAACTGAATAGATGAATTGCGCACAATGAATGGTGTTGATTTATGTCTAATTCGGAATTTGGATCACGTGTGAACCTAGAGATAATATTGATTAATAAATAATTAAATGGTTGATTGATTGTGCGCCTTGAAGTAAAGTAGATGTATTATTGTATGCCTTATCTTATGTCGTTGTATGATTGAATTAGTAATTAAATTTATCTTGCACCTTGGAATTTATGTGATGTGTGATATGTTATTAGAACTTTATTGTGTCTTCAAATCAAACGTTGATGTATGATCAGTTGCGATTTTTATTAATCTTGCGCCTTGAATTTAATGTTGGTATATGATGAGTTATGAAATTAATTACTCTTGCTTCATTCTTAATTGATGTTTAGTATTGATTGATTGATCTATTTGATTGTCGACTTGATTGGTTTTAGCAGGATTTAGGCACCTCCTTATTCCTCAGAACAATTTCCATCCCTGAGACCTTAAATGGTCAAAATAAATTAGATCATAGGCTTGAGAATTTTTTATGTGTCCTGGAGGTCCTAACCATGCAAGATAGGTTGGGAGGGTTCTTATTTCATATTCAGTGACATGGTTTATCCTTATTATTGTTGCATCATTTGATAGTAATGTGTTGGACTATGTCGTTTTTATGTTTATGTGTGGATCATTTAGCACTGTGATTTATGATGATGTGTTGGTCTTGTGTTGTTATTGTTTCAATGATGTGTCGCATGTGATGCATTTATTTACGATGTCACTGATTATGTTTCACTTTAATTTAAGTGTAGACATCATTTTCCTAATGCTTTAAATAAATAAATAAATTACCTTTTGTGCTTTTCTTTTCTTAATCATAATGAAGAGGGGTGTTACACTTACAAGGTTTGGATCCCGAGGAGAAAATTGAGTATATGGTAAAGCATATCCTCAAAGGGGAGGAGCCCAATAAGGTAATTCCAAAGGTCAAGGTTCCCAATAAGGATGAAGGTTCCAACCATAGATCAATTTCCTGGTGAAATAGAAAAATACAACAACATTCAATCCTTGGAATGGAAGTGAAGATAGAAATTAATATATATGGTCATAAAATTAAATTCGGTTGGGGTTCAGGAAAGACAAGGCTCAATTCTTATTGCTGGAGTCAATAAGTATCAATATCTTAATTAGAGAGAATCCTAGCCAAGAGAAAACAAGATAAAGGCGATTCACATAGGAATTACAATATTGAAGTGGTTAGAGAGAGAAATATGGGGTTTCTCAAGGCATTCGTGAGTTTAATTGTTATGTTCATCAATTGGAAGCACGTGTCTCACGTTTCATGTCTTATATGACCAAATGCACATGATATTCATCTTAGGCATGATCTTCTTGAAGACTTGAAACAACAAAAGAATCCAATAAGAAAGTGACTTGGAAACCTTGTTCCTGCAACCATAGAAAGAATATGCTTTGTTACACAATGAATGAGATACTTTCCAGTATGTTATAAAATTTATATTCCTTCTCATAGTCATTTTACCCATCAAATGAAAAATATCTTAAAACAAAGGCATGGTCAAAGAATGAGGAAATAAAAAAAATGAACTTCTAAGGTACAATGCAAGGGAATGTTGAAATGTCAATGTATTCTTCATTCAAGCCAACCATATATTTCTCGACGATTCCATGGGATGACATTTGAAACCGAAGCATAAGAATTCAAGAAGTCCTTAAAAGAAAACACATTCAAGAAATAATATGGTGCATCAATCCTTTCATTAAAATAAGATCAGGAATATATTCAAATCCATTAAAACCAATTAGTGTAAAGGTCCAAAAGACAACCTTTTAATCTCACCACAAAAAGGTCAAAGAAGAATCATAAATCGATAGTATAACAAAGAACATCTGAAAGTATGAAATCCATGAGATTATCAATTGTGACAAACATCCCTAAGGATAAACCATCAATAAATATCTTAAACCCCCAACTCCCTCACGGTGGACCAAGAATATCGAGTAGGATTAAAATAATAGTGGATTAGGATTTAGAGCTCAAATTTAGTGGGGCGGGGCTTTCCTTTTGCTTATATAAGAAAAAGGAAAGTGGGGTAGTTGTGTCCACAACACCTTGTAGATGTCTATATAATTTGATCAATGAATATACATCATTATAGAGTTTTTTCTATAGTAGAAATATTATTAATTGACTCCAACATCAAATTATTCATATGCATCAATGTGTTCATTTATCAAAACCAAGGCCAACACTACATCAAATCACTTTACTTGGGTCAAGGTTTCATTACAAATTACTTTCACTTGTGGAGTGTTTGGAATTTTTTTTACACTATCAAAGCTACTAAATCAAAAGTATGTTCATATTCAATGATTTCCAAAAGTTATTTTCTACGTTTTTGTTTTACTAATGTAGTGGAACGTTTGTAGGGTTTAGAAGCTAAAATCTTTGCTAGATTTGGCTTAGACTAGGGATATTTTTTCTATGAGGTATTTCTAATTAATGAAATAGCTAATATTTTGAGGGAACATACTAGGGTGTTTCATGGTTTAAATAACTAAAATTTGTGAGTGTAAATGGGGATTGCATCCCTATGTTCATAATGGAATGTTTTGATAGTTACAACTTCAGTATTGGTGGAAATACAATATGCATAAGTATGTGGCCTAACCTAGCTATTGGAAAATTGAGGAAATCGTGTTTCATCTCATCATTTTATTTATGATTCACAACACCAGCCTGAAAAATGTCTTATTTAATAGATTAAAGAAATTAAGGTCAAGATGCATATATTCTACTTCCAGTTTTTATGTCTATCTATGGTGATATAATTACAAATAATGTGTTTCTATTTCACACACAAAAAAGATAGGGAAGTACATATATAGATGGGAAAACACAATTGTTATCTCTAGATCTAAGTTAAATTGTTGCTATTTTAAAAGTTCAACCCTTTCCATGCTCTTATTTAAGTCACTCTTTCTCTAAAAGTTGCAAAACAAATATACACGCATGTCTATAAAAGAGTATAAATTAAAAATAATAATAATCTATTTTTAAGGTCACGGCCAAGCCAGCACACCAAATTGGTGTATGAGACCCCCTTGTTTGTGGGACAAGGGACCCCCTTCCGCCCAGCGATTTGACTGGTAAAGTCTACGAAGGTATACATACCCTACCACCCTCTGGATTTGAACCTGTGACCTCTTAAGAGGAAACACATGTTCTTAACCATTAGGCATGCATCAACCTTAGCTAGTGAGTTAATCTAATTTGTAATATCAACTAATGTGCTAAAAAAAATTGTGTGGTAAAAGGATAATATTTATATCATGTTTCATTTTACATGTCTCGTAACAAGTCATATATGTTGAACAAATTTTATGGTTTTCATTAGCATTCAACACCTTCCAGAAGAGAGGAATTTCATTATTAGATAACTTTAAAAAAAATATCTCTTTCAATGCTAAATATTCATAATCTGTAAGCATAGATTAATTTTGTCCAAAACATTAATTAAACATTAATTATTTTTTTAAATCGTGATGATTTAAATTTATGATTTCGACTTAGGTTAATTATATTTTTCGCTTACATATAAAAAAATTTCAATGATTGATAGAGAGATAATGTTGTTAGAGTATGTAGGGTATGTAATGGTATTATGAGGGTATAAGAATAATAAATCTCCACATGACTTTGTAATTTCCACCAACCAAAATATAAAGCGTATGTGTACTCATATAAAATTTAGTTAGTTTTTTTTTAATAGTTTGTATATTCTTACAAATATCTAACTCTATATCAAAGATAATTTTGTCACTTTCTATTATTTAAATAAGTAAAAAATATCATATTTGAATTTTTCTTTAATAAAAAATAAAATAGTTTATTTTTTAATAAAACTTTTAAAAATTTACTAGAAGTATAAATCTAGTTAATTCATTACTGATTATTATAATATATTTTTGGATGGATACTCATTAAAAATCCCCATGTGATAAGACCGCATGCATAAGGATAAAATGAATATACCCACTAGACACTTCAGTTGCCCCAACACCAAGTACATCATTTCAAACTATATAAATTTGTCTTTTTTTTTAAAAAAATACATCATTTCAAACTATATAAATTAGTCTTTTTTTTAAATAAGAGTCATATATAAACAAGGTTGTGTGGCAGCGTAGTCCCTACCAATGAGGCTAGAAAGCAAATTGTGGAAAATGAGGTCGAATTGTAAATGAAACGAAGTGTTTGGTACAAAATGTATATAATGGAAATGTTGTGTGCAACATGTATATCACAGAACATGAAGCAAAAGAAAATGACGCTTGGCAGGCAGAGCACCATCTATTTTTTGAAAGTATATAGAAAACATATATTTTTTGAAAGTATATAAAAAACTACAAATTTGTTGAAAGTGGAAGAACAAATTTGTAAATTTAAATGCATTTGCCATATGGAATGATGAAAGATAAAAATATATGAAGACATAAAATTAGGAGATAAGAAATATAAAAATTTAAATGCATTTGTAAATGCCGTTTGCATTGTAGAGTACCATTTATTTTGAAATATATAAAAAAATAAAGGTTTGTAACATATAGAAAATTAAATGCATTTGTCATACAGACTGGTGAAAGATAAGAATGTATGAAAAAATAAATTTAAAAAGAGATAAGAAAACAATTTTATTTGAAATATGTCAAAAAATAAAAGTTTGTTACATACTACTGGAAATTTTGAAATATACAAAAAAATTGAAGTCTGTTACATATAAACTGGAATTTCAATGCATTTTCCATGTAGACTAGGATTGGGGCTGCCGCGGACCATTAGAGAAATATGTTCAAGAAACTGGACCGTGGAAAGAAGATAGAGTGCAATACCTGCAAAAATAATAAATGGAAAGGTATAAGTGTTTGCGTGTACATCTCTATTTAAGAAACTGGAATAATTGGGTTGATAAACAAACCAGGATGCGATCAATATTTTTACATTGAGGGTACATATGAGCATTGTGGCTTCCATTTCATTGATGTTGCCGATGACTGCAGTTTCAAGGATGTCCTCGACGACTGCTGGAATGTCGGAAACTGCATGTTGTATTTCGTTGGCGGCCTGTTTCAATTACCTTTCGAGCCATTCTTCAATGTATATTCTCATTGGGGTGACATTGATCTCATTCCATATTTTTATGTTGAAAATATCGCTTTCTAATTCCCGAAATTCGATAGAAAGATTATAGAGAGCCTGATGAATTTCCTCGTTCTGTATTGCATATTTGACTAGCCAGTCGTGGACGTGAGCTTGATCAAATTGAAGGATGTTGTAAAAAAATTCCAAAGACAAGGCCTTAAACATAGCAACCTGTTTATCGAACTCTTTCATGGTTAAGGGCAAGTATTTTGTGATTAAGTCGCGGTCTTGGAAGTCATTTGTTTTCCCAGCTAAGTCTATACTTGACAGCCTTGTGAATAATTAATCTTTGTTCGATATGGCTTGTTCACATGACTGAAAAATGAGATGCAAGTTCTTCACTTTTTCTTTCCAACATGCATTCAATTGACCGATCCGATTTATGGATGGAATATCTTCTTCTCTTCTTTTTGTTTCTATCATATTGTTGACAATCTTGCAAAAAGGAATGACCTTTTTTAAAAATAATTTTTCTTCATCTTTTAACTCGGGTTGCAAATGCTCGAGCAAACTATGTGACATGTTTCCAAGGGAAGTGATGGTTTGTGTTCTTTTCCACGCCTTGGTAACCAGTTCCATTCTTTTTTTGATATTATTCTCCACATATCCTTTACAGGATGCGAAAAGGGTGGAGGATGCTTTTACGTTGGTTGCATGGGTGCCAGGCATGACTATTGCCAAAGGATTGACAAACAATGGCATAGGAATGAAAGCGTCTTCCAATTCCTTGACCTGGTCCTTTAGTCTGGAATTATCTGTCTCGATTCCTCTAATGGAATCATGAAGTGCTTCTCTGCTCGCGGTGTGAAGTTGACAAATTTGGGACGGCCGCATGTTGGCAAGGTCAACCTCTGAACGAGATTTTTCTTTATTATTTTTAACATCTTCTTTCTTAATTATCAATTTTTTGGACTGGCTATGAAAAACAACGCTCTGGAACACAAAGGATTCATCTTCGTCAAAAATTTTGGTAACGGATATGTCCACTGGATGGCTATAGTGGATGGCATCTCCGGGATGATCAAGAAAGCACATCATGCTATCCATATCAGTGTCAAGTTCCATCTTCTCACTCTGAATTTTTGGCTCTTCCGCCTGCCCCACATTTGTTTTTCTCCTCTTCTCTAGTGGAATCTTGTGAGAACTATCAATTTTAGAGTGAGGAGGGTCATTATCTCCTCCTCCATTTGAAGAACTCTGAGTTTCTTTGTTTTTGTGGTGGGTCGTTGGAGTGATGCTCCGGGATGTTGTACTTTTGGAGTGGTATTTGCGTATTGAACACTCTTGTCACCGGGGCCTTTCCCTTGTTGCGTGTACAATTTAGTGCATCTTTGCACTATGTCTACGTCGTTGACATCAGAGGCAGGACCATTGTCAGCACTTTCTCTGTTTTTAGACAACTTTTTTTTTTAAAAAGAGTCGTTGAGGCCAAGTGTTTGTAAATGTTATCAAAACATATTATAGGGGTTGGACCCTCTTATGATTTCAACATATATCAGGTTGGAGATGGTAGAATGTGCTGCGAAATCATCAATTTTGTTGACATTTTTCAACATAAACTCTCCTGCTTTCCAAGGCAGAGGAATGAACTGTTTTTTTTTCTTCCTTTGGAACATATGGAACCAGTAGTTGTATTGACGTGCTACTTCTGCAACAAACATTCTATCCATAATGTGACATGGAAGGAGAGCAGGTTGTTCCGTAGAGCCAAAAATTCTTATGACAATGTAATTATCCAAATGTTCAAGTGTCCCCTTCTTGTCCTAAAAACTAGTTGCCTGTTCAGATATGCAAGGAGCATTTTCTCCTAACAACAAAACTTTGAAAGTAGACACGAAGCCATTAAAAAAATCATAAAAATAGTGGGAAGCCTTGTGCTTCCACAAGGCCTGGTACTAGAACGTTACTAGGTGGAATTCGCAGTTGACATTCTTGGACAGAGACAATTGTGGAAACGGATAGGAATGCGCTATTACAAAAACTAAACAGGACGACATAAAAAATTTCTTTTCCCTTTTGTAACTTGACAATTGGGAACAGATTTCATGGGAAATTAACCTGCCCCAATCAAAAATGGCTTGTTCGTTGACTGTGAAATACAAAATATAAAGAGCCATCTGGGAAACAGTTGTTGTGGACTCTTGTCCCGTTATTCTTGTAAACATCCAGGCAATTTCGCAGAATGGATTTCTAAATGAACTAACTTGCATTCTTGTAATATCTTCATGAACTAGAAATGGGTTTTCCAAAAAATGGGGCAAGAGGTCCAACCCGTTATTATGTTGTGCTAGGAAATGTTTGAAATCTTCTCCTTTGAACGTCAATGTTGGCTCCGTCAATTTTGGCATCTCGCAGAAGACCTAAGGTGATAAAGAAACTGAAGAGCGGTCCCGCAGTGGAATAATTCTTTTCTCGAAAATAAATTTGTTGGCGCACCAAGAGACCAGGTCCTTACAGTCAAAAACCTCAGGGACACAGCCTACATGAGCATTCCCAGAGGTCCAAATTACTTGGTTCTCTTTGGAAGAGCTTGAGTAATAAGAATATGACCTGGACCACTGGAAGTTCTAATCCTCGCGCTTGAAGATGTTGACTATATCTCCACATAACTGTTGTCGAGTTGATGCCATAGGTTTATGAGAACATTGGTTTGCTGCAAATGGTGGTTTAAATGAACAGTTAGAGCCGATAATATAATTCTCTGCTAAATCTTGGTTAAATGCTTATGAATGGGACAGCTCCTTGAGCCTTTGGCTGATTAATGACAATCTGTATGGGTGGTACATGATGAACTATTAGCAGTAAATCTTATTTATTGCATATTTAGAAATGCGAAGGTAGCAGGTACGACGAAGATAAATTAAGGATTAGAGGTTTCTTGAACGTGCGAAGGCCACGATGTGCGAACGAGAGTTCATGATTTTGAAATCAACACTCAGAAGGGATAAAATAATCCCCCCACAAATTTTTGTTTAATGTGCATCAATATGAGATCTCCTCGAGCCTTTCACCCATCAATGACAATTTATATGGTTCTTGCATGATGACCTGTCATAATTAAATGCCAGTAATTCCATATTTAGAAACAAGATATATATATATATATATAATCTTTTATTATAGACAAGTGCGAAGGTGTCGGAGACGGTGAAGAGGAAGGAAATAATGGCAAGCTCTGAAAAGTGGTTGGACGGTATTCAAAAAAGGGTTACGGGGATACTTAGGACAGCTGAGTGTTGCATGGTCAAATTTCATGTATCAAAATTTTTGAGTGCAAAATGTGTAAAACAGAAAAGATCATGATGGGGTAGTTCAGCGGTCGGTTTGTATATTTGCAGAATTCCGACAAAGTGGATAACTATGGAATAGGGAAATTGATAATTGCATGCCTAGAAATAAGATATTATATATAATTGGCAACTGCTAATTGCAAGGCGAAGAGGGCTTAGGAAACAACGACTAGGAAATGAATATTTCTTCAACCCACCAAACCGACGATCCGCCAAAGAAATTTTAAGAAATGGCGAAGTATGGAAAGCGGACAAACGGGATTCAAAAGGGGGTGACAATAGTTCCACAAAATATGCGATGAACCGACGGTTAAATTGTCTTTCTCGAAAGTTTTCAGTGCAAAATGTATACCACGAAAGAGGGTATGATCTAAGTCTGGTTGCAAATATGTATATCATGGAAGTGATGGTACCGTTCGCAGGCCATGGAACAACAGAAGTCCAATATAGAGCCCACCTATCGGGAATTCGTGGTTGGAGAAGTTTTTGGGTATGGAATGGGGAAGCATTCGGTCAGTGTCACGATAAAAGAGAACAAGTGCAAGTGTGAACCAAGAATACAATCCATGAGTTTACTTGGTTATTTCTTGTATGCTTCGTCTGTCAATTTGTATATCGCGGAACTCCGAGACATTCTATTAGCGAGCCAACCAACAAGTCTGATTGTCAATTTGTATAGTGTGGAATTGTGGGTGTTGTTTGCAGGACACAGAACTATAGAGGAAATTATTTTCCCTTTAATATAGCTTATGTGCTGCAAATGTGGTAGGGTCAATTTAAAGAAAGGGGAAGTGGTCATTGCAAACGCGTGAATCCAGCAAGTCGTGCAGCAAGGCATTTTCGGGAAAAAAATGATTAAGTAACTAGGAAGAGAAACTACATGGAATAAAAGAGTGGGAAAATAGAAAGGCAGAAGGAAGTTTTCGTAAGCGTGAATTGGTTTCAAAGAAGTCCCATTGTTGCAAAACCATCATTTTCTACTAAACGCCAACAAATGCATTGTTGAAGATTAGATTTTATTGCAACGTGTGCGTCTAAGTATGTTCTTGATACATTCTTCCATGACTGTAACATATTATCTTAACTACTAAACTTCATTTTCTACTAGTTTCCAGCAAATGCTTTGTTCAAGATTAGATTTTGTTGGAATGTGTAGGTGTAACTATGTTCTTGATACATTGTTCCATGACTGCAGCATATTAACTCAAGTATCAAACTTCTTGCATTATGGGTTGTTATCATTAAAACTTAATAACTATTTTGTTGCAACATTGTACACTGGTATTTCTATGTTCTATCTGCATTACGAATAGAATTGAACATTGGATTGAAACTGTGTAATCCATTTTTTGTTTGCATAAAAGTCTGGTGGATTGACAGTAATTTGACACAATACATTGTCATATAATTGTTAGATGTTCCATCTTAGAAAAAATAACCTAAGTAAACACAATATAGAAGAAGTACGAGAGAAGGGAACCATGCCAATGAGAACATGCGTTAAATACAGAAAAGAAGCGACAACGAAGAGTCGAAGGAAATTTTTTTAATAGAAAATCCATGTAAAAAAATAAGAAAAACATCGAGTATTGTACATCTATCCTTAGAAATTGGACCCAGTTCTTCGGGCCAAAACATTGAATGTATCTGCGACAAACCCAGGAACGGGATCTGCAATATGCAAGATCCTCGCAGTTTTCTCCTCGATGAATCATTCTATGTTGAAATTGATAGTTTTCAGAAGCTTCCCGTGAGGAAGAAAAGGAAAAATGTTGCAGGGAAAATGGAATATCCCTTAGCTAAATCTGCCTCTGCATAGTCCAAAAAAATTCAGGAGCAGAAGTTGCGCGTGCAATTTCAGAGACCCAAATTAGTCCATTCTGGGCAGAAGGAGATGAACAATAGAAAAATGCCTTGAACCAGTGAGAGTTTTGGACGTGATTCCCGAAGATGTTAATCAATAATTTTTTAGCTTGAAATATATCTCTGGGAGCATCAACATATCATTTCTTTACAGTGAAACTCTTCCGCTCAGAACGGACTAATTTGGAATTCTGGAATTCCTACTTTCACGCTGCAAAGTGGCTATTGTGTTTACCGTCGGTTTCTTTTCTGAAACTCCTTTTGGTGTTGTTAGGACCGCCATCACCAAGCCGGGAAGTTACATCCATTATGGTTGATTTCAATTTTGGTGCAGGAGTGGGAATATTCTATGCATTTCCATCATCCATTGTTGTATCATTGGCCATCAGATCATCTTCTTCCAGCTCAAAATTCATGAAATCAACTTGTGCATCAGCCATGAATGCAACTGGGAAAGTTCTCTGAGAAGGAAAGGTTTCCTTGGAATTATTTGGCTTGAAATATATCTCTCGGTGTACCAAGGGACCATCTTCTTTTTTTCTCTTGGGCAGAGGGAGATGAGTAGTAAGAACGTGCCCTGGAATAATGGAACCTCTGGCCATTATGCCCCAATCTGTTTACTATGGCTGGACAGAACTGTTGCCACAAGTTATTAAGAATTTATGTTTTCTCGAGACGAATTTTGAAATGAAAATAAGGGAGGGATAATATAACCCTCTGAAAATTATGGTTTAATGCATATCAATATAATATCTTCTTGAGCCTTTCATTGATCAATGACAATCTCTGGGGTTCGTGTGGAATGAGTTGTCACCATCACAGCTCACTAATTGCACAATTAGATAAAAGTGTGAAGGTCGCAGTGACGGCGAAGAGAGATTAAGAATTAGAAATTTCTTAAAAGTGTCAACCCATCGACGCACAAAAAAGAGATTGCATCGTGTTTGAAATGAATACTTGGAAAGGATAACATACTTGTGCGTAAATATTAGTTTAATTTGTAGTAATGAAAAATCTTATCTAGACTTTTGGACATTAATAAAAATCTTAACGGTTACTGCAGGATGAACTACTAGCATTAAAGCTTAATTATTGCATATCTGGAAACAAGTATGAAGGCAGAGGTGATGGTGAATTGCGGCGAAGCACCGGCTAACATGGGAAACCGATTCCAAGAAATACCTAAGTATGGAAAGCGGTCGGGCGGGTTACAAAAGAAAAATGATCGAAGATATACCCAAGAGACGTGAAGGGTCAATGCTCATATTGCATCTCAATGATAGATATCGGGCATCAATTTGTATGTCGTGGAATTTTGGCTATTGTTTGTGCACAAGGGAACAACGGAAGTGCAATGGCGAGAGGGCAATTTTTATATTTCTGAATGTGGGGTTCTATATATAAAAGCATGAGACATTGGGAAAAAGGACCAAGAAAACAAAAAGAGAAAGTATATGAGATGAAGGGGGGTTTGTTTGCAAATTTTTAAATCGCGGAAGTCTGGGTGCTAGTCACAGGGGGCAGAACAATGGAAACGCAATGTTAAAGCTGCCTATGCAGGAACCCACGTTTCAAAAAAGAAAAGCATAGAGAAAAGAGAAACTAGAAAATTTCTGAAAAATGAGTAATACACATTAAATATGTACTTATCCAATTTTTGAATCTCAGGTTCTCAAACAGGTGGGCTCTAAATTGGGTATCCATTGTTCCCTGGCCTACAAATAGCATTCAGGATTCCGTGATATACAAATTGGCCAGCAGACCTACAGGGTGGCTTGTTCAAAATTGCACTCCTTTCGTTTCTTTTCATACAAACAATACTCAGAGTTTGGCGATATACAAATTGACAGACGGAATCCAGGGCTGGAAGCCTCGAACATGCGATTGTCTACGGATGTTAATCCCTATTAACTATTGCACATTATCTAAAAAAAAACTTTTGAATACTAAATTATTAATAATAAATATTGATATTGTACAATTTAATTAGACAAGGAGGTCTGTATAATATGAAACAGGGAAGCAGTCGGTTGGTCAAGCTGGTGATATAAAAGTAAGTGAAATATGAATACATGAATCCGCCAACTTCCTTACTAAGAAATTTTCTGAAAAGAATGAGAAATACATAAAATCTATTTTTATAAAGTACGAACATGAGATTTTATAGAGCATGTATTGTTCCCTCATTCCATACTTAATCCAATCTTTGGATCGTGGGTACTCAGGCTGGTGGGCTTAAAACTAGGCCTCTATTGTTCCAATAGCTACAAATAACACCCAAGAGTTCTGCGATATACAAATTGACAAGCGGTCTTGCGGGCTAGCTCATTGAACATTGTATTTCTATTGTTTTGTGTCGTTCAAACAACACTCAAAGTTCCACCATATACAAACTCACAGATGGACTCCAGGGTTGGCGGGCCCAACCTTGCGAGTGTTTACGAATGGTGATCCCTATGAACTATCTAACACTACCAATGGACTCACGGGCTGGCAGGCTCAAAATTGGGGCTTTCTTGTACTGTGCCCTGCAAATAGCACCCAGAGCTCTATGATATACAAATTGACAAGTGGATTTGTGAACTATTTCAATTTTAAGGGCCTCGTGTTGATGTAATAGCACAATTGGGCTTGGGCCAGTTTACATTTGTTTCTTACAATATCAAACGGAGAAGCAGTCGGTCGGGTTGGTTATCTAAAAGTAATTGAAACCTCAAGTCTTGAATCCGCCAACTTCTGCAGGTAGAAGTTTTCCGAAAATTGACTAACACATACTAAGTATGCTCTCTTACAAGGTATGGACATGAGGTTCTTATAGAGTTTGTACAGATCCCACATTTCATACTTGGCCACTTTTTCGATTGCGGGTTCTTGGTCTGGAGGGCTCAAAATTGGGCCTCTATTGCTACGTATCCTACAAATAGCACCCAGATTCGTACGATATACAAATTGAAAGCCGAAGCTGTGGACTGGGTCGCTCAACATTGCAATGCTATTGTTTCGTGTCTTCTAAACAGGATTCGAAGGAAACAAGTAGTACATAGTAAAGATGTACTTCTAAAAACTATGGACATGAAATTTTATAGAGCATGTACAGATCCCTCATTCAATACTTAGCCACTATTTGGACGGCAGGTTCTTGGGCTACCGGGTTCAAAATTGGCCCTCTTTTGTTCTGTGTCCTACAAACAACACCCACATTTCCACGATATACAAATTGACAAGCACACTTGCCAGCTATTTGAATTTTAAGGGCCTTGTATTAATGTCATAGCACTATTGGACTTGGGCCAGTTTATTACAAAATCAAATAGGGAAGCGGTCGGTCGGGCTAGTGATATAAACGTAAGTGAAATCTAAAGTGGTGAATCCGCCAACTTCTGCACCTACAAGTTTTCTGAAAAATGAGTAATACATACTAAATATGTACTCTTATAAACTATGGACATGAAATTTTTATAAAGCATGTGCGGATCCGCCATTCCATATTTAGCTACTTTTTTGGATTGGGGGCTCTCGGGCTGAAAATTGGGTCTCTATTGTTTCACTCTCTACAAATAGCACCCACAATTCTGCGATATACAAATTCACAAGAGAACTTATAGGCTGGTTGTCTTAACATTGCACTTTCATTGTTTTGTGTCCTCCAAATAGCACTCAGAGTTTCACGATCTATAGATTGATAGATGGAATCGAGGGCTGACGAGTTCAACTTTTCCATTGATTACGGATGGAAATCCCTATCAACTATTTAATATATACATTATTTTCAATACTAAATTATTAATATTAACTATTGATATTGCAGAATTTAATTAGACGAGAAATTTTGTACAATCTGGTCGGACGAGTGAGATAAACGTTTTCCGGAAAATGAGCAATACATAGTAAACATTTACTTTTATAAAGTATGGACATGAGATTTTATAGAGCATATGCGGATCCCTCATTCCATACTTAGGCACTTTTTGGATCACGAGTTCTCGGCCTGGCGGGCTGAAAATTGAGACTCTATTGTTCTGTGTCCTACAAATAGCACCCAAATTTCCGCGATATACAAATTGATAGGCGGACTTGCGGGCTGGTTGTCTCAACATTGCACTTTTATTATCCCATAGTGATTCCGTATTAATTTTATATTTAGCCACTTTTTTGGATTGGGGGCTCTCGAGCTAGTGGGATGAAAATTGGGCCTCTATTGTTCTGCGCTCTACAAATAGCACCCACAATTCCACGATATATAAATTGACAAGCGGACCTATGGGATAACTGGCTCAACATTGTACTTCCATTGTTCTGTGTCCTCCAAATAGCACTCAGATTTCCACGATATACAGATTGACAGATGGACTCGAGGGCTAGCGGGTTCAAGTTTGCCATTGTTTACATATGGCAATCCCTATCAACTATATAACATATCTAAAAACATTATTTTCAATACTAAATTATTAATATTAAATATTGATATTGCAAAATTTAATTAAACAAGAAAGTTTGTACAATCTAGTCGGGCAAGCGATATAAAAATTTTCTGACAAACGAGCAATACATAGTAAACATGTACCTTTATAAACTATGGACATGAGATTTTATAGACCATATGTGGATCCCTCATTCCATACTTAGGCACTTTTTGGATCGCGGGTTCTGGGCCTAGCGGGCTGAAAATTGAGCCTCTATTGTTGCATCTCCTACAAATAGCACCCAAACTTCTGCAATATACAAATTGATAGGCAGACTTGCGAGTTGGTTGGCTCAACATTGCACTTTTATTGTCCTGTATCGATTCCATATTAATTCCATATTTAGCCACTTTTTTGGATCGGGAGCTCTTGGGCTAGCGGGCTGAAAATTGGGCCTCTATTGTTCTGTGCTCTACAAATAGCATCCACACTTCCACAATATACAAATTGACAAGCGGATTTGCGGGCTGGCTGGCTCAACATTGCACTTTCATTGTTCTGTGTCCTCCAAATAGCACTCGGAGTTCTGTGATATACAGATTGACATATGGACTTGAGGGTTGGCGGGTTCAAGTTTTCCATTGTTTACGGATGGTAAACCCTATTATCTATCTAACATATCTCAAAACATTATTTTCAATACTAAATTATTAATGTTAAATATTGATATTTCATAATTTAATTAGATGAGAAAGTTTGTACAATCTGGTCGGGCAAGTGATATAAAAGTTTTTCGACAAATGAGCAATACATAGTAAACATGTACTTTTATAAAGTATAATATGCAGATCCCTCATTCCATACTTAGGCACTTTTTGGATCGTGGGTTCTCGGCCTGGCAGGCTAAAAATTGAGCCTTTATTGTTTTGTTTCCTACAAATAGCACCCAGACTTCCGCAATATACAAATTGACAGGTAGACTTGCAGACTTCTTGGCTCAACATTGCACTTTTATTGTCCGGTGTCCTCCAAACAACACTGCAGACTTGCGGGCTGGTTGGGTCAACATTGCACTTTCATTGTTTTGTGTCCTCCAAATAGCACTTTAAGTTTCACGATATAAAGATTGATAGATGGACTTGAGGGATGGTGGGTTCAAGTTTTTCATTGTTTACAGATGGTAGTCCCTATCAACTATCTAACATATCTAAAAACATTATTTTCAATACTAAATTATTAATATTAAATATTGATATTGAAGAATTTAATTAGACGAGAAAGTGTGTACAATCTAGTCGGGCGAGTGATATACAATTTTTCTACAAACGAACAATACATAGTAAACATGTGTTTTTATAAAGTATAATATGCAGATCCCTCATTTCATACTTAGGCACTATTTGGATCATGGGTTCTCGGCCTGGCGGGCTAAAAATTGAGCCTCTATTGTTTCGTGTCCTACAAATAGCACCTAGACTTCCACTATATACAAATTGACAGGTATACTTGCGGACTGCTTGGCTCATCATTGCACTTTTATTGTCCGGTGTCCTCCAAACAACACTCGGAGTTCCGCGACATACAGATCGACAAGACTCCACGACTGGCGAGTTCAATACTCCTATCTAACTTTATCTAAAAACATTATTTTCAAATACTAAATAACTAATATTAAATATTGATAGTGTACAAATGAATTACATTACATTATTAAAGGATGTTAAATCGCTTTTTTTTTTTAAAGTGAAGGAAACAAAAGAAGTTTTTTTTTAAATTCCATCACCGCAAGCATAACAAGGACCAATTTTAATTTTAAGGGCCTCTTGTTCATATGATATCACAATTTCACTCCACCCAGTATATATTCGTTGATTTCAAATTATTCGAGGACATTAATTTTACCAAGTTCATCGAGTAAGCAAAAATGTCAAAACAACGACCAATTTGAATTTTAAGGGCCTCTTGTTGATATGATATCACAATTGCACTTTGCACACTATATATTCGTTGATTTCAAATTATTCTAGGACAATAATTTGACCAAGTTCATCGATCAAGGAAATCTGCTAAAACAAGCCACATACTACATTTGTGTCTCAACACCATAGAAATTATTAGGCGGATTTGCGGGCCATCTGGCTAAAAAATTCAATTATATTATTCTATGTCCTCTAAAGAACAGTTTGATTTCTGTGGTATACAAATTGACAGACAAAGCACATAACCAAGAACCAACCAAACTTCAAATAGGCTGCAAGCAAGTTCCCAGAAGGTTCCATAGAGCAAAACCCATCGACCTTTACACCAAACAATTTGATATACAAAGAAAATACGTCGTCGCATTCATTTTCTATTGCATCTCGTATATGTTCCTAGTAGAAAATAACTAGGGCATGGGATATATGGGGTTTTCTACCATGCTAATCTTATGCGTGTGCAATCCCAACTAGCCAAGTATGACAAACATTCATCTGGATGTTGAACAAATATTACAGAGACACATGAAGTATTTTCGTTTCCTGCCAAAGTTTGATATCTATATATATCTATATATATATATATTCCCCTTCTTCAGCCGATATGAAAAATTGTATTGTCCTCATTTAAGGTGAATTTTCTATGTATCTGAAGATCCTACAACATGTAGACATTGCTTGCCTTTTTCTATAGATACGTTTCATACGACAACTCTGCCAACTTAGGAAGCACATTTTGTAACAGAGGTTGCCTAACCATACAATGCACGATTGTGTTTTCCACGGTTTGGATAACAACATTGACACAAAGTCCATATATATATGAACATTTTTCACTGCATCACAGACAATCAATCGTATCATCACTTATCAAAGAAGAGACAGAAGCAGGGGAGTTGCATTTTGTACATACAGGTTCAAAGGGGGTCAAGTACACATTGGATGCAACTAAAACACCTTCAACCTAGGAACGTGAGCATAGGAATTAATGCATTGAACAATATAATACCTGTACCCCCCCTCCCGCACAAAAAAAAAAAAAAAAAAAATTAAGCGGTCACGAAATTTGTTAAAAAAAAAAAATTAAGCAGGTCACAGAAATTTGTTGAAGGCTATTTCTATAAGCAACGTGAGGATGATTTTGTGGATGTATACACACAAAAGTTGTAGATCTAGCTAGTGTCTTCATATCCTCTACTATATCTGCTCACAACTCTATTACAAACGTTTCATGGGTTGTCCGAAAGATCCTTTCTCTAGCATCCCTCTTCTTGTTATATTTTTGAACAACATAAGTCGAATCTGCCCTTTATGCAATTGTTGTTCCATTGACAAAAACAAATTTGAATACATACCGAACAATTGTAGCTGCAACATGGAACAATGCGTTATTTGTGTAAGTTATCCGAGATACATGCACATCCGAAAGTAAAGGACAAAACTGAATATGAAAAGAGGTACCATTGCCTTGTCCCTGACCGAATCTCCATCCTTTATATGGAGAACGTGTTGCAAGCCAAGTTTTATCGCCAGTGTGACAGCTGCCCCAATCATTCTGATAGGGTAAATATTAGTTCTCTGTGCAAGCTAGCTGATAGTCGAGTCTGGGATGAAACGATATTCTGAACAAACAACGAGAATTTTTTTCACAATGCTTGTTTCGTTGAGTGAAATAATTCAATCGCAATCACCACGGTCATATACTATTTTGGGAAATATATTAAAACTTGTAATGGATATCCCATTACGCGGCAATATCTTTTTTGCATGTTTCTGGACAAGTTGTGGAGGAACGGTTAGTTTCACTGTCATCATGGCCTCCTTGTCTGTCATGTCAGCATGCATAATGGATCTACTTTTTTTTTCCTTGTCCAAGTAGGTGTTATAGACGACCATTATATCCCCGAAGAAAACTTGTCCAATTCGACGGTTTTTCAAGCCCTCTATTGACAGTACTTTGGATGTCACAACTTTAGTCCTAGTGACATTTTTTGAATAGGAAAACTATAGTGAATGGTAGAGTGCAATTTTTTTTTTTTTTTTCTATTCTTCTTTCACTGGCATAAATATACAAGTACACGCATAGATTTGATGAACTATGGATCCAAAGTTTCACAACCACACCTCTTAGTTTGTGGAACATGCAACACGTTCAACGTCTCGCTTGTACTTGTTGATACTTCTTGCAAGTTGCAAACCATGTATTGCAGATGACATCAGCATATCCACCACACCATAGATGAATATATACCCGAGGATGTTTGTTTAGTAAACATAGTAAGAGCAGAGCGTATGCATATTTACCTTTGGCCTTGTCAGTCTGTTGATGTCTGGGATGATTGAATTCTCATGGCCATATCACTAGTCCAACTTTTTCTAATGCAAGCATGTGCAGATGAACATCAAATTAAGAAGATGAATTAGAAAACAAAAGGGATAATAGAAAATGGAAAAAGTAGAAATAGGGAGGGTAGAAAGGCCCATTACTGGGAAGTCATCATTTTCATGTCTAATATTATATGCCCCCACCGAGTTTGTATATTTAATTTACCAGCAAACTTGGTATACCTTTTAGAATATTGTACCACAGAGCCCTCTTTTGTTGCACAGAACAATTCATCTCCCTGTCCAAGCAACATGTTTTTTCCAAGGAAGCAACGTTGAATATGCAATGGACATGAAGACAACTTAGTATGAAGACAAATATCTAAAAGAAAGAGAAACAGGTCTATTTACCCACCAAAGATTCCATTGTCCTGTCCAGCCATTATGTTTGTTTAAATGCAATAATGCAGCGAAAACACAATGGACATGAACTAGCTTAGTATGCAGGAAGGCATGTATTGAAGATAACTTATAATGAAGACAGACATGTAAAAGAAAGAGAAAGAGGGTTATTTACCCGCGAAAGAGTCCATCCTCATCTCCAGCTATCCTATTTGATTAAATGTAGCAATGCAGTGAGAACACAACGGAAATGAAGCAGGTTAGTATGCAGGAAGGCATGTAACAAAGATAACTTACCATGTAGGAAGGCATGCAACATGTACATATAATAAACTAGGTGAACACATATACATACCATAAATAAAATACAAAACAACGCAATATGAAATAAAAGTACAAGAATGAACCTTTCTATATCCTCTTCAACCGATGCAGTGAAGACTTCCTCATTTTCTCTAGCTATTTTGTTTGTTTGAATGTGGGAACACACAAAATACAATGAACATCAATGGAAGTTGGTATTCACTAGAGAACAAGCAATATGTACATATAGTAAAACTGACTCAATGACCAGTCTAGAAGATAGGCATAAACATGAACCTTTGCGCTTCTCTATCCATGGTTGTAAACACGTAAAAAAATTTCCCTGCCCAAAATATATTACAAGGCACAAAATATCACACAATTGCATGGTCGTAGCTAAGCGATTTCTAGTTTTCCATGGCAATTTATTCAGATATGCTTCCACTGATGGAAATACATGTTCTTTATCCTCTACACAGACTATTGTGCCCATAATACAATTTTTCAGTTTTTCATGGAAAACTACCCAGATATGCTTCCAGACATCCAAATATAAACTTGCAGAATGTTTGTTTCACATATCATATCTCAAGCACAACACAAATTGTATCATGTGCACACCAATCTATGTAGAGGATAAATAACATGTAATGTCATATCGCCACAGCTGACCATACATTTTTTATAAATGTAGCCTGCATATGCTTTATTCCAACAAAAAAACAATGGATATTGCAATTTCACATGTAATCCTCGAACAATTTTGCATGCAACTATTTTCTTTCATGGCAGCACTTAAGCACCAACAAAATCTCA
>SNQJ01S0011153.1:50391-64642 GCA_010110895.2 Picea sitchensis
TAATCCAAAGAAGATGGCATGAGAAGAAGGATGAGTCAAGAAAAACATGCTAGAGAAATGGACGAGCTAAAGGAGAGGCTCAGTGTCATACAGATGCTGCTACATGAGAATATGGAAGAGAACCATAGATGAGGATGGAAAGTAAAGAAGGTCAAGTGGTGAGTAGCACAAATATTTGAGGAGAATCTTAGCTAAATATTGAGAAACCTAAATCATATGATGAATGCTTCGATAGAGAAGGAAAACATTAGAGGATATGAGTTAATATTGAGGCCAATGACTGAAGGAAAAGTTCACTATTGTGAACTAGAGTAGGGAGACATCCTTGGAGAGGATGATGCTGATAGGAGACCTGTTGAGAGTCTCACAGACTACTTGGAGTGTGAAGATGAGAGACTTGCAGGAAGTCTCATGATCTCTTTGGAGAGTTCAAATTAGCATGATGATATGCTGACATAAGGATCAATTGAGGCTGAACAACCAAATACTTTTGAAACTGATATTTTTTGTGTGGTTGCATGATTTGCAGGTGATGGAAAATCATATGACGTTGTCATGAAGAAGAAGGAAGAAAAATAAATGTATCAAAACATTGAAAGAAGACAGGATCACAATTCCATTCTGATGAAGGATGAGGCCACAGTGTCTCACAAAGACAACCAAAAGTGATCCCATACACATTTTTTCAAAGAAATTGTTGAAGGGAAACTACAAAAATATGTTGTTGTAGAGAACATAGAAGAAGATTTGGCTCACAGAGATAGCTAAGAGAAGGATGACAATAATAATTCAGATACAATGCTTACCAAATGGGATGAACAAATTGAGCTCCTGGAAATATTGATGAGGAAACTTGAGTTAGATAAAAAGGAAATTACAAACAAATACAAAACATGTTCACATGTGCCTAGTAGTAATGAGAAAATTCTTTTAGCATATGAGGAGCAAAAGGTAAATTTTAATTTTCAAATTAAATTGAAAAATACAGTTGCAGAAAGTGATGAGCATGAATATGTGAATAGAGAAATAGAACTTGAACTATTTCTTAAAGAAGAAGAAAGACCTCAAATTCAACATTCCGAGTTGATGAATATTGAGGAAGAAATGAGATTTTTGGACGAGTGGCTAGCTAAGGATACAAGTGGTGAGGATTGCAGAAAAATTGCAGGTTTAACTTGAATCGATTTTAGGGAGAATATTGGAGTTCCAATTTGTAAGGGCATAAGCAAAGATGAGAGTAAAAATCATGAAGATATAAAAGAAAAGGAAATCCAACATCCAATAGACATCAACACCAATTTTCAGCAAGAAAGCAGAGGGATGTGCCAACAACAGGACAAAATGGACATAAAGATTGAAGTGATGAGGAATCTAATGATGAATGTTTCTCAAAAGAGGCATAAACCAGTAAGGAATAAAAACAACAACAAGATGCAAGTGAAAAGGGAACATTGCAACAAAAAACCCAGTAGGGCATTGCGACACAAAATATGGAAGTCAAGAGGGTTGAAGTTAACAAAAACAAGGAAACATGATAGAAGAGGAAAAGGAGAGCTTGAACATAAGGCTTGGTATCTAGGAGGACTTCAATCAATGAAAACTCACGATGAGGAGATCATGAAGAATTCCAACCTTGGGAGTTTGATGCAGGAGCATCCTGCTTCCATAATATTGTACATTTGATGAGACCAAAGGGGTATTCATTTTACTAAGGGATTTGGTTTCCTAAGTGTGTGTTGTGGTAATTTCCTATGTTTCTAGAGAATTATAGAATAATTGTGTAATTGATATTGAGAGTGAGGATATTGTAATTAGATCTTCTTATGAAAGAGATCTCAAGAGTTTTTGTGAGAGAAATAGAGATATTAGGATGATAAGAGAGATCCTAGAGATATTTGAGTGATTTGTGGATCCTCTTCAGTGTTTTGTGGATCTATATATCCTAAGGGGATTGATTTAGGAATATTGTTGAGGATATTGTGGATTTGAACTAGAATTGTTTTCAGTATCCTTTGCATAAAATTATAAGCCTAGGATTCATGAAAGAGGTTCGACATTAAGTGAGGGAGTCAAGCCAAGGAAATAAATTCCTATCGAATGTAATTCAAGCCAGAGAAGGAAAGGATTCCTTATGTAAATTTTGTATAATATGTGTGCATTATACTTATGAAGGAATGGAACACTCAGTTTTGAGTGTTGTATAAGATAACCCTGTTCTTTGTGTGATAATGCATAAGAATGGAAATATGAATTCTATGTAATGAGATTGGATTATAGTGATGTTGTGATGAAGAGTGATTGTGTGTCTCTCTGTATCAACAGTGTCGAATTATTATTCTATAATTATTGTCGACGGTGGAATATTCCCATAATTGTATGAAGATCAAGAGATGAGTGGATACATTGAGGGGAGATATGTATATTCAAATTGCAGGTCATAAGGTTAAAATTATGATTGAGGAAGAATATCGGCTCGAAGAATGAAATGAGTTTAGTCAAATGATCATTGGTCACTCCTATGATCAATTATCCATAGTATTTGTAGGGTGGAGGGAATTGAAGAACCTGAATTACTAAAGTTCAATTGATTGTGGGGTTTTTCTACAATAGTCACTGTATGATTGGAAGGAAGAGAAGATATAAGGTGGATATCTTCTTGCATATGGAAGTGTGTGAAGGTTAACTGCAAAGTCACTTTGAAAAAAGGGGAAACCAGCGGGTTTCCAGGGGGTCACGTGTCGAGTTTGGTTATTTCACATTTTCCCCAACGATTTAAAAAAGCACCCTTCAAAATTTGCAAAAGGGGTTTAAGGGGGTTAGCCTGTGGTCATAGCCCAAGGTAACATGGAGAGAATGTAAGAAATGAAGATTTTTCATTATATACATGCACCTTTTGATATAAAACCACTTGTTCTGAGCTCTTGATTGTAAATATGAAAGGACGAGAGTAACAATTTCTCAAATGTATAGACCATGTATTAAACTTAGACTCTTTTCACTGGTTATGAAGAACAAAAATGAGTTTATAGCCATGCAATATGATTAACGCTGGGTATTGATGAGTGTTATAACCTGCATAGTTCAAGGACTTAGGAGGTTGGTTCATTCGGGGCCAATATAAATTGTATTGAACCTTATCATGATTCATTTAACCTAGAACCCATGGTAGTAATGTGGATGAAGGTTTTGCATGGAGAATACAATGGATATGAGTCCTATAATGAAATTCTGTCTATTTTGAGCATATTACACCTATAAACTGATCAAATCTATGATAATAGAGCATAGAATAGGTACCTAAGAAAAAGAGAGAGATCAAGGGGTAGTACTTGTCCACTATTCTTATGAAATAGAAAAAAATAGAGTAATATAAAAATAAAACTATGAATGGTGTAACGACCCCAGTCGTTACGACAACATGCGACACATAACAAGTGATTTTTTTTTTTTTTAAAGCAGGAAGTAACAACGAAAACAATCAATTAAGGCAACTCGACGATGCACACAACACACACAATTCAGACAATAGAAAACTTAACGACCCAACATACTAGCACATCATGCAGCTAGATGTAACATATGAAAATCAAATAGAAAAAATAAAAATGACTACCCTCCCATCCTACCCTATGTGGTTAGGACCTTAAGGACACATAAGCAATGCTCAAGCCCAGTTTCTCATCTATTTTGACCATTTAAGGTCTCAAGGCTGACGAATGTTYTGAGGAACAAGGAGGTGTCTACATCCTGCCCAACACACGCAAGATCATGMCTACTAATCTAAAAGACAACATCAATCAATCCAAACACAACAAMTTYGATGACCAGACACTAGAACCTTCCCGACGAGAGAGAGGCAATCACAATAAAAGTTACAAAAACAAGTACAACCATAAATACAACAACATCATCCACATCGGGAGGCACATGATCCTAAGTCAAGTTTCATATGTGCTTATTGATCAACATGTGTAATGACCCAATCATAAGGTACCACATCACCACATTGCGACAAAGGCACTAGGGACCCACATGCAAACAAAAGTTCTAAACATTCAACCCACCATAAAAACCAACATGCATGAAATCCAACTGGCACTGACATACATTATATGACGCTGCTAGATGAAGGTTCTCAATAAATAAAGAAATGTGCAAAAATTAACGAAAATTCATGAGGAAACATAAATTGCTTCACCACATTTAGATAAATAAATTAAAATCAACCATCAATGTAAATATCATAAGGAAAATCCTTTATTTAAACTAGCATATCCCATCATTCAATTAATTAATACTAGAGCTCTATAATGACAATGACAAATTGTTTTTACTCCCATTAATGTGATCCACTGATACCATACTTAGACTAATCGATGACCAACCTGAATTATAAATCATTACTTACACATGTACATCATTTCTAAACTCCGTGCAAGAATTAAATTGAGATCGTGGGAATGGCATTAATAGATAAAAAGTCATCGCATTAAATCAAGTGAATTGTTATGTAAAGGGTAACGAATAATATATTGGGCTGGATAAATGCATCAAATGTAAATAATCCAATAACCTTTTTACAAGGGAAAGAACTTAATTTAAGAAAATAGAATTAGGAATTTTACACATAGATCCTTTTTGTAGTTACCATGCTACCCAACATTTTCTTAATACACCAAAGTGCAGTTCTTTACAATTAAAAACAAAATGAAAAATCCCCCTGCCACTAAGATGACCGCATCCCAAAATACACACAGTCCTCATTACCAATTTACACCCAGCCATATGACATTGATGGATACAATATACAACCATAATTGTTAAACATTAATAAAATAATAAAAGACTGTTATTCCACATTTGAAATGGGCAGGACAGTTGGTTTAATCCCAGCTATCATCATGACATCGGTTTTTACTACATTAAATATTTTATAGAGATAGCCAAGGCCACTAATTAATATATTTCCTAGTGATATTCAGATACTCAGAATCATTAATTAAAATCTCTGCGTTTCTATTAATTCTCTTGTAATTATTCAAAGGATGTTAAGACCTGGACATACTTAACCCCATGGATCTCAGAATTAGAGTTATAACACCTGCCAATTGTCCGTAAAAGGATATTCTCAAGGAAAGAGAATAATTAAATAATTAAAATGGTGTATTGGGAATATGAAACTTGCTAAGAAAACTCATAAATCACAGAAATAGAAAAAAGAAAGAGTAACCACCACTGGCCACCTAAAAATCGCTTCCGTCTCGGAATCACTGCTAAGTAAATCATTGCCAGTGATTTTCGCTGCCAAGTAACAAGACGTTACAGACGAGGAGAAAACGCGGTCGGGTTTTGGCATTTGACAGACTTGGAATCATTGTTGTCTTTATTCTGTTTTCGTTATTAGCGTCCACCCACGGTTATTCATTGATGACTTGGGAGAATTCAATGCTATACATGTATTCAAGCAATGGATTTATTTAATTTAAAATTGATAACATATTTATTGGCGTCCATTCTTCCTACTATGTATGGATCACATTAGTTTATAAAACTGTATACATAAATTGTTAGTGGATGAATTTCCTGAGTTTTATATCCATTGAATACCCATCAGTTTATATAAATACGATTACAAAATATATAACAGAGAGTGACAATTCACTATAACTGCAATTATCACTGTAAAAGGTAATGCAAATTATTCTTGTAAATGCAAATTATCTGCAATCACTCAAAAAATCACTAAAAAAAATCACTTTAATAGCTCAACAAAATCTCCCAGCAAAAATCACTGTAAATTGCTCAACAAAAATCACTATAAATCATTAAACAAATTTCTCAACAAAATCACTCAACAATTCACTGTAATATCTCAACAAAATCGCTCAACAAAAATCACTGTAAATCGCTCAACCAAAATCATTGTAATTCACTCAACAAAATCACTGTAAATTGTTCAAAAAAATCTCTCAACAAATCACTGTAATCACTCAGCAAAATCACTATAAATATCTCAACAAAATCACCGTAATCGCTCAACAAAAATTATTGTAAATCGCTAAAAAAAAATCACTGTAAATCACTGTAATCGCTCAACAAAATCACCATAAATCGCTCAATAAAATCGCTGTAATCACTCAACAAAAAATCACTGTAAATTGCTCAATAAAAATCACTCAACAAAATCACTGTAAATATCTACTGAAGGGAGGGGATGCAAGCAAAAATATTTTTAAGAGCCCATATCATCTACAATCCAACATTCTAAAACCACAATAGGAATTGAAACTGAATAAAAACTTAAATTTAAAGCCTTACTATGAACAAATAGAATAGCATCAACTAGAAATGCATTAGTTTCTTCATGATCATTATAATCTCATACATAGGATAATTTTAACTAAAATACAACAAAATTCAAATATGCGTACCGAATCCGAAGGCGATAATCCCGTAGATGCTGTCCCATGCATGTGCTCTGTCTAGATCCTTCTTTTCAACCGATGAGACCTCACCGGTACCTCCCAGCCAATGCTAGGGGTACTCATATTCCCCCTGAGCCCCCCGAGCCGCAAAGGGGCCATGCACACAATACCAAAGAATGATAGCTCCCAGCTCACCTCGCAAGGTCAAGCTACCACTCGTTATCCAAGCTAAGTATCCCAACTCCCACAAGAGAAATTCAGTGAAGATAAAATTCTGGCAGCATAACCTTACGTAAACTAGATGTGATCCATACTCCTCCTCCGCCATCCTTTTTATAGAGTTTTCAAGTGATTAGTTTCCCAAACCCTCATTAGATTCGTTTTTCATTTATTTAATTAGGAAAAATCTCCCCTGTACACATGTCACGTGATCCCCTAGTTGCACAAGAAAATCAATTTATTAATTAATTAAATTTTCCTATTTCCTTCATCGACCTAAAAGCGTTCCTAAAAACGCTCCTCAGTGTCCCATTATTCCCTTACAATTCTTAAATGACTTACTCCTTACTTAAATCCTAGTTGAGTTCATCAATATAAAGTTCCAAAGGTTAGATTCCTTACTAAGTTAGACATTCCCCTTTTTCTTTAAGTTTCCCCTTTTCTTTAAGTTTCCCTTTTTCTTTAAGTCCTCCCCTTTTTAACTAAGTTCATAATTAGCAAGTTTAGACAAAAAACCATTTACCCCCTTTTAATAATTAAACCTTCATTAATTTTTTTACTTTAATTAATAAAGATTGAATTTTCTTTACTCCCTTCTTCTTATATGTCTAATTAGTTTTATTTTTTATTCAGAGGTTCTACTTAGACCTAGGTTTTAAATTCACTAGCCTTGGGGACAGTTCTTAAGGGAAATTTGTTATTAATCTTTACTCATCACATCATTCATTTTAAGGTTGACCAGGTTTTAGGGAGGCATATTTTTCTAGGCACTAGGTTTATTAACTTACCATGGTTAAAATCGTGAGGTTCCCTTCAATACGCACTACGTGCTCCAAGGGTTCCACTCACCTCTTTCTGTTTTATTTGCACGACGTTCCCTTCAATACGCACTACGTGCTCCAAGGGTGCCACTCGCCTCTTGACTAAATTTGATATATGTCAAACCCCTAGAGTAAATACTCTGTCAAGTGATATTGTGGGAGACTAAGGGCCTCTAAGGAATAAGGACCTTGCCTTATTGCATGCCCCTTAGAATCATCGTGCGCAACTATCACAGTCTTCCCTCACGACATCGTGGATCTCTCGAACTAGGTAATCGTTAACCTACAGTTCATGCCACGAAGGGAGTTCTAGTAGGCTGTGACAGGGCTGTTGCCACACCTCTCCCTCAATGTTTTTGGTTGTCGTGAGTGACCCCCTTACTCCAAATATGAGTCTGGTCGACAAGCTATCGTTAGCCTCCATCCATCAGCAAAACATGTCAGTGATAAAAATCAACATCATAATATCTAATCATATGTACATATGTCACATCAACAACATTCAAACCSTGACARTCCACTCCTTGACTRRATCCTGAGTCCAAGGAGTTTCTTCGATGCCTYGACATCCTCTAATGTCCAGATTCCTGCACACTCASGAGAACCCASTCAATAGCACATGTCGATGTAAATACAACAAAACATCATATCATCAAATCCACAATATCTCATAATCATAATAAAAACAACCAATAGTATAATGACCCGGATCAATTGCAAGAAAGTGTCCTTAAATAATAAGTTCGCTCAGTGCGCACAAGAGTGGGATGTTACAAATGGTAGTGATCCTTAGACTACCTCTTTGTAGGTTTATTGAGCATACATGAATTATGAAGCTTCTAGACTGTGATTATTGGTCTTGGTAGGGCTATGAGGTTTTGTATATTTCAATCCATCATCCTTTATAGTTACAAATTTGAAGTTTTCGTGGACTTTACTAATGTATTATCAGTGTAGAGTCACATTTTTCTTGTAGATACCATAATACATTGATATGATTTTATTCTTGTTGACTATTATATTCATAAATACATCTTTAATGACAATGCATTTTTCTTTTTTAAAATAAAAGAGTATACATTCCTCCCTTCCTTAGACTCTTTATTGAAGTCTACAAAAAAATAATTTTATCTTCTAACAATATAGTTCTTAAGCATTTCCCCATTCCTACTTCTCCCTTTTCTAAATTTACTATACAAACCAATGTCAAAACTCTATAGCATTCTCTCCTTCCACTCTTTTATCTTTATGCCTTTGTCAACTTTCTTATCTCTTTTAACTTTTGATGCTAAAAGGCATAGAGACATTATTAGTACCTGCCCAAGAAGGTACTATAGTAATCGGTCATGATATCAAGTTATATTAAACCCTTCCTTTTTCACATTTTATCCAATGTTTTTGAATATTTTTTAATAAACACCTTTTATGAAATATAAAATATATATTTTTAATTTTTTTTAATTTTCATCAACTTAATTTCTTATTGGTGTAAACACCTTTGAATTGACATAATTACCATGGTATTTTTCCAATATTTTATTATATTTTTCACGCTACAAAATTTATGTTTTAAAAAATAAAATTTAATTGGCTAGTTTGACACTCACATACTTCCTATGACTGGAGTCTTCAAGCCTCTAGCCATCGATGCCTGACGCCTCTCTCCAGTCCAGACATCCATTGGATTAAGTTAATCTTTCATACATACATTAGGCAATTCCATATAAACATTCGACACTTTTCAAGTTTGCACATTCGAAAATTCCATGGAGACATTAGACACTTTGCAAGTTTCCATGGCATGCGACACTTTGCATGAACTTTCATACTAGAATATATAGAGCTTATCAACGATAGTTCAATCCAATTCAATTYTTTCTTCTCCAGAGTTGAGTATTGCTCCTCCTCCTCCTTCCTGTTGCTCCAATGTCGTAGAACCACTACCACTACTAGAATATATAGAGCTTATCCTGATTCTCAACCACTATCACTACTCATATCCAATGYCAACGTTGTTCATCCCTRCATTCTTGCTGCTCCAATGCCAGAGTTGAGTACTTCTCCTCTTCCTTCCTACTGCTCCAATGCCGGAGTTGAGTACTGCTCCTCCTCATTCAACTTATCCACCACTACCGCCTTCATCTTCTCCACTAGTTGAATCCAATGCCAACTTGCCAATGTTTTTCATCTCTGAGTTTGTGTTGCTCCTTCAGCTTCTGCTTCTCCACCCTACTACATTAAAACCACACAACTCCTATCACATTGCACATTGCAAAAGAATTTCCTAAATTGTCTTGTGAGAAAGACAAACCTACTTATTGGATCACAATTATCTTCTTTTTCTTCCATATCCATTATCTATTTCAATATACTCTAACCCTGCAATAAGATATTGGACCTCCTTACTGGATCACGATTATCTTTTTTTTCTTCCATATCCATTATCTATTTCAATATACTCTAACCCTGCAATAAGATATCGATCCCACTTATTAGTATTCAACCTGCAATAAGATATCGATCCCACTTATTAGTATTCAAAATCCACTTAAGATATTGATCCCACTTATTAGTATTCAAAATCCAGTTAATGGTAATAGAATTTTTTTTGGTGATAGCTTTATTATTCAATATCCACTTAAGATATTGATCCCACTTATTAGTATTCAAAATCCAGTTAATGGTAAGAGAATTGTTTTTGGTGGTAGCTTTATTGAGTGAATTTTACCTTCAAGTCATTCCCTTTACAAAGCCATTCTCTTGATTTTGATTTTGTTCCCTTTGCAAAGCCCTTCTCTAGCTTTTGTTTTTGTGGTTCTCAATGGCCAATGATTTCAACACTATTTTCTTCAAACATGTCATTGTCATAGTGATTGAGTTTCATAATTGCAATATAGAAAATTAAATAATTTTACATACATATGGAAATATTGATAGTGTTACAAACAAAAGAAAGAACAATCCAACATATGTAGATACTTCTAGTGTTACAAAAAAACGTTGCTATAGCAGTATTTACAAACAAAAGTTGCTACCAGCCACCCGCGAGCTTCAAAGGATCAGAGCACACCATCGATTCATGATTTCATCGGTTCACTAAACTCATCTCTTCTGGCATATGATGACTAACAAACCACCTGCATGCTTCATTCAACAAAAATGAAATGATTCTCCATTAACTAGCAGGAACGATACTTTCATATGCTAGGGATCACTGAGTTTAGTTTTCCAATTTGTAGACTGATGTGAAACCCGACTTTCCTTCGAAATAGAATGGTTTTTGCCTTTTGATCCATGAAAATGGAAAATGCAAGACTTGATAGATCGGTTTGAATCGGTATGATACTTTTCAAAGCATGGACCAGATCGAAGGGAGGCGGATAGGCTGAGGCAACGCCAGGGCAGGTGGGAGGTAGGGGAGAAGGGCGGGTAAACTAACCAGTTGATCAGGTTCGATAGCCCATAGAATGTAGTGTTTTGGGCTTGTGAAGTGAATAATTTAAGTTGTCTTGGTGAACTCATAACGTTGTTCTTCTTTCAATTCTTGGTTCCCCTTCAATGTCTTGGTGAATGGTTGAATGAATCAATCGAATGCTCAACAACAACGCCAACCAGGCCAATTTGGTGGGGTATCCGCTGAGTCCCGTCTCTTATCATCAGATACCACAATCTGCAGTGGAACACGAGCAATAAGAGTCTGCTCAAGACTGTGGAGCAGAGGGTTGTCACTCGCTCTGTCATGATCTTGGAGGAGATTGACATGCTTTCCTGCAAGTTCCCTTCACTTATGCATATAGAGGCTGGATATTCTGGTCAAGTCACTGGCCCTCGATGCATCATGCTCCATTGTGCAGCAGCCCATGGAAGCCATTGTGAAGATTTTCTGTTATGGGATTTCATGCAAAAAACAATGCTTGATGAGAATTTATGGAGGCCTATATTCTTGGCAGATGGTGGAGGTAGCTATGTATTTGGGATGAGTGGGCGCTGGAAACACACTGCTGGAAAGAATTATTTGTTGATGTGTCTGCATGTTGAGTATATAACTACTAGAAGTGGTAAATCTTGTAAACTATCTAAGGATCACAGGTGGCAAATCTCGTTATTAAACCTAAGGTCCCACATGACATTATGAAGCAACACAAAATTTAGGGTTGTGCGCACTTTTCTTATCTGAACAAAATGGCCAGCTGTGTGCATTTTTCTCTCTAAAATCGTTGTTATGTGTGCTTCTCAAGAAGAGTTTCTGAATCAATTAATTTACTGATAGTAAATGTTTACTCGAACAAAATCAATGTGGAAGATCACCAGTTTGATGGAAATTTATAGCAGGGCAACAACATATCTGGTAGCAAGTTCTTAATGTAATGTATCGAGAGAAGCGAAGTAAGATATATGTTTTGGACTGTGTGTAAGGCTAACAAAATTATTTGGAGCCTCATGTTTTCTAGGTTTTCAATCTTGTCACTCATTTTTACAAAACAATGATTTAGTACTAACCGACATGGTATCACTAGTTACTTGTCAGCTATCAAGAGTAGGTTGTATATCATCAGGGTGGTGAAAGGAGGGGTCGATGATCGCATGGTTTTTTTGTTTGAGCATTGCTTGTTAATCCATAGTCACAACTTCTACTCGCCCAATCAAGTTGGGCCTATCTACTTTGTTTTTTTTTAATTGGAGAAAATCTATTAACATGGAATAATAAACTGTTGTAAGCATCCGTACACACCAGAGAAATTCTATGAATCCCAATTTCCTGAAGTTCATGGGTTGCTTTTAAATTTTGGCAGATTTCCTTTGGCCCATGTGAGTATATTCCCTAAATGACCCTTTTATTCAATCATCAAAAGGCATTAAGGTAGGGAACAATGAGTCGTTGGAATTTTGGATAAATATTGGTAGCATTAATCCAATGCCAAGTAAATAGGTTTGTCCCTGCTTTTCCCTCTTTAATATGTCTGCAGTCAAATCATATGCTTATTTCTCATTCAAACAAAATAAGCATCCACAAAAAATCTGCAGTCCCAATCCATCCAGCGCAATTCAACAAAGAAATGTATGATATGGTAAGTAGCCAACACAACAATATGATTTTTGTTTTTTGGGCTAATTTGGATGCTCCCGGGGGAAAAACTGCAGTGTACTCGAAGGGATCAATGCAAATCTCTAAAAGAGATGGATGTTGTCTAATAGAGAATCTGCATTATTACGTGTGTATCTTATTCTCTAAATCTCTAGTGAAAAACTATGGCTCAACAAAAATAATTTAATGAATTCGGAGACATTGTGGAGGGTCTTTGTTAGGTTATAAATCCAATGCCAACTTATGATAAAGAAAGTATTAAACGCAATCAATCATCCTATCCGATAATGTATCCTTCTGGTCTTCAACCGTATTACTATTAGCAGGTACTAGACACTATGTGGCTTATTAGATTGTTTGTATATGACTCTTGTGTTTTAAAGAATACTAATTTATAAATTTTGAAATGATGTACTTGGTGTTGGGGAAACTGCAACCTTCTTATCTCTTTTAACTTTTGATACTAAAAGGCATAAAGACATTATTAGTCCCAGCCGTAGGCATAGAGGGACTATAACCTAAATATTTGCACAATACCTATTGCTAGAGCCATGGAATTAAAATAATATATTTTTATATAATAAAAAGTACCATATATGTACTGGATTGGATAAGAGAATGGAGGTCTTATTGCTGTCTTCACTATTCCCAATGTTTTATATGGAAACATATCCAAACTTTTTCTCGTATACAATCTTTTTTAATCATATATTTTTCCTCTATATTGATTGAAGGTGGATTAATGCTAGCATTAGTTCGAATGTTGACTACATATTAGTTTGTCCTTTGACCCGAAATATTTGCACAATACCTATTGTTGGAACTATGGAATTAAAAGCATATATTTTTATATAATAAAAAGTACCANTTTCTCGTATACAGTCTTTTTTAATCATATATTTTTCCTCTATATTGCTTGAAGGTGGATTAATGCTAACATTAGTTCGAATGTTTGTATTAGCATTTTATGCTAGCTGAATATATCTGTAAGTTTTGATATGTACTAAGCATATTGACATGTTTTTCTATCCAAGATTTATAGTGATTGAGAATTCCAAAGTTTATAGCGTTTTTGCGAGATGTATTTTTGTTGAAATGTATTGACACTTATTTTGAGATGCCTCAATAGGTCTCACAACTTAAATGTTTACATGATGCGACGTCCTCCAACAACCCTGACATATTAAATGTTTTCATACCGTGAGGTTCTTAGACAACCTAACAACCTTAAATGTTTATGTAAATACAGTTCTCTCAGTACATTTTTCGTCAAAATTTTCTATACAGTTACAGTGAATTTGTAGAGTCTTGCTTGTCCACCGCTAGTTCAATATCCATTGTATGTTTCATCCTTCTTTTGCCTTTGCAATGCAATTTCATACTAGTTTAAGCTGCATACATTGTTTACTGGTTCGGTGAGTGCTTCTTCTTCGCTGGTTTGTCGGTTGCTGGTTGTTGTTGTTTCATTCGCGATTCGACCTGTGCTTCTGCATTTCATCATTTCAGAGTAAGTTTCGATGCCATAGTTTCATTTTGTATTCCTTGTTTGTTGTTCAGTGTTTGCAGTTTGCAAGTAAGAATGTTTTCTTATTTGTAATGGCATGCTCCTTGTATGTTTTTGGTTCCTTCTGTGCTTGAGCTGCAATTTCGTAATCTTGGAGATACATATGTTGTTTACTAGCTCGGAGGTTCTTGTTGGT
>SNQJ01S0011153.1:71935-117248 GCA_010110895.2 Picea sitchensis
CTTTGGCAGGAAACGAAAATACCTCATGTGTCTCTGTAATATTTGTTCAACATTCGGATGAATGTTCGTCATACTTGGCTAGTTGGGATTGCACATGCATAAGATTAGCATGGAAGAAAACCCCATATATCCCATGCCTTGGTTATTTTCTATTGGGAACATAAACCAGATGCAAGAGAAAATGAATGCGGTGATATATTTTCTTTGTATATCAAATTGTTTGGCGCAAAGGTCGATGGGTTCTTCTCTATGGAACCTTTTGGGAACTTGCTTGTAGCTTGTTTGAAGTTTGGTTGGTTCTTGGTTATGTTCTTTGTTTGTCAATTTGTATATCACAAAAATCGAACTGTTCTTTATAGGACATAGAACAATATAATTGATTTTTTTAGCCAGATGGCCCGCATATCTGCCTGATAATTTCTATGGCGTTGTGACACAAATGTAGTATGTGGCTTGTTTTAGCATATTTCCTTGATCGATGAACTTGGTCAAATTATTGTCCTGGAATAATTTGAAATTAACGAATATATAGTGTGTGAAGTGTAATTGTGCTATCATATCAACAAGAGGCCCTTAAAATTCAAATTTGTTGTTGTTTTGGCATTTTTTCTTACTTGATGAACTTGGTAAAATTAATGCCTTGGTGACTCCTCGAATAATTTGAAATCAACAAATATATACTAGGCAGAGTGCAATTGTGCTATCATATGAACAATAGGCCCTTAAAATTCAAATTGGTCCTTATTATGCTTGCGGTGATGAAATTTAAAAAAACTTTCTTTTGTTTCCTTCACTTTTAAAAACAATAAGTGATTTAACATCCTTTAATAATTTAATGTAATTCACTTGTACAATATCAATATTTAATATTAGTTATTTAGTATTTGAAAATAATGTTTTTAGACAAAGTTAGATAAGATGACCATCTCTAAACAATTGCAATATTGAACCTGCCAGTCATGGAGTCTTGTTTATTTGTATGTCGTGGAACTCCGAGTGTTGTTTGGAGGACACCAGACAATAAAAGTGCAATGTTGAGCCAAGCAGTCTACAAGTCTACCTATCTATTTCTATATCACGGAAGTCTGGGTGCTATTTGTAGGACAAAGAACAACAAAGGCTCAATTTTTAGCCCGCCAGGCCGAGAACCCGCGATCCAAAAAGCGCTTAAGTATGAAATGAGGGATTTGCATATTATACTTTATAAAAACACATGTTTAATATGTATTGCTCGTTTGTAGAAAAAAAATTATATCACTCGCCCGACCAGATTGTACAATCTTTCTCGTCTAATTAAATTCTTCAATATCAATATTTAATATTAATAATTTAGTATTGAAAATAATGTTTTTAGATATGTTAGATAGTTGATAGGGATTACTATCCATAAACAATGGAAAACTTGAACCCACCAACCCTCAAGTCCATCTGTCAATCTGTATATCGTGAAACTCTGAGTGCTATTTGGAGGAAACGAAACAATGAAAGTGCAATGTTGACCCAACCAACTCGCAAGTCCGCAATGCTATTTGGAGGACACCAGACAATAAAAGTGCAATGTTGAGCCAAGAAGTCCGAAAGTCCGTCTGTCAATTTGTATATCGCGGAAGTCTGGGTGCTATTTGTAGGACATAGAACAATAGAGGCTCAATTTTCAGCCCGTTAGGTCGAGAACCCGCGATACAAAAAGTGCCTAACTATGGAATGAGGGATCTGCATATTATACTTTATAAAAGTACATGTTTACTATGTATTGCTCGTTTGTCGGAAAATTTTTATATCACTCGCCCGACCAGATCGTACAAACTTTCTCATCTAATTAAATTATGCAATATCAATATTTAATATTAATAATTTAGTATTGAAAATAATGTTTTGAGATATGTTAGATAGATGATAGGGATTACCATCTATAAACAATGGCAAACTTGAACCCACCAGCCCTCAAGTCCATATGTCAATCTGTATTTCACGGAAATCCAAGTGCTATTTGGAGGACACAAAACAATGAAAGTGCAATGTTGAGCCAGCCAACCCACAGGTCCACTTGTCAATTTGTATATCACGAAAGTGTGGATGCTATTTGTAGAGCGCAGAACAATAGAGGCCCAATTTTCAGCCCGCTAGCCCGAGAGCACCCGATCCAAAAAAGTGGCTAAATATGGAATTAATACAGAATCGATACGGAACAATAAAAGTGCAATGTTGAGCCAACCAGCTTGCAAGTCCGCCAGTCAATTTGTATATCATAGAAGTCTCGGTGCTACTTGTAGGAGATGGAACAATAGAGGCTCAATTTTCAGCCCGCTAGGCCCAGAACCCGTGATCCAAAAAGTGCCTAAGTATGTAATGAGGGATCCACATATGGTCTATAAAATCTCATGTCCATACTTTATAAAGATACATGTTTACTATGTATTGCTCATTTGTCGAAATTTTTTTATATTGCTTGCCCGACTAGATTGTACAAACTTTCTTGTCTAATTAAATTTTGCAATATCAATATTTAATATTAATAATTTAGTATTGAAAATAATGTTTTTAGATATGTCATATAGTTGATAGGGATTGCCATCTGTAAACAATGGAAAACTTGAACCCACTAGCCCTCGATTCCATCTGTCAATCTATATATTGCGGAACTCCGATTGCTATTTGGATGACATAGAACCTATGCGATAAATCCGAAAGAAATTTCTGATCATGACATAGAACAATGAAAGTGCAATGTTGAGCCAGCCAGCCTGCAGGTCTGCTTGTCAATTTATATATAGCGGAATTGTGGGTGCTATTTGTAGAGAACAAAATAATAGAGGCCCAATTTTCATCACGCCAGCCCGAGAGCCCCCGATCCAAAAAAGTGGCTAAATATGGAATTAATACGGAATCGCTGCGGGAAAATAAAAGTGCAATGTTGAGCCAACTAGCCCGCAAGTCTGCCTGTCAATTTGTATATCGTGGAAATTTGGGTGCTATTTGTAGGACACAGAACAATAGAGTCTCAATTTTCATCCCGCCAGGCCGAGAACCCGTGATCCAAAAAGTACCTAAGTATGGAATGAGGGATCCGCATATGCTCTATAAAATCTCATGTACATACTTTCTAAAAGTATATGTTTACTATGTATTTCTCATTTTCCAAAAAATGTTTATCTCGCTTGCCCAACCAGATTGTACAAACTTTCTCGTCTAATTAAATTCTGCAATATCAATATTTAATATTAATAATTTAGTATTGAAAATAATGTTTTTAGATATGTTAAATAGTTGATAGGGATTTCCATTTGTAATCAATGGCAAACTTGAACCCGCCAACCCTCGAGTCCATCTGTCAATCTATAGATCGCGAAACTCTGAGTGCTATTTGGAGGACACAAAACAATGAAAGTGCAATGTTAAGCCAGCGAGCCCGCAAGTCCTCTTGTGAACTTGTATATCGCGGAATTGTGGGTGCTATTTGTAGAGCGCGAAACAATAGAGGCCCAATTTTCATCCCGAGAGCCCCCAATCCAAAAAAATAGCTAAATATGGAATGGCAGATCCGTACATGCTCTATAAAAATTTCATGTCCATAGTTTATAAGAGTACATATTTAGTATGTATTACTCGTTTTTCAAAAAACTTGTAGGTGCGTGAGTTGGCGGATTCATGACTTCAGATTTCACTTACTTTTATATCACCATCCCGATCGACTGCTTCCCTGTTTGATATTGTAATAAACTGGCCCAAGTCCAATAGTGCTATGACATGAATACGAGGCCCTTAAAATTCAAATAGCTGGCAAGTCTGCTTGTCAATTTGTATATCGTGGAAATGTGGGTGTTGTTTGTAGGACACAGAACAATAGAGGGCTAATTTTGAACTCGGTAGCCCGAGAACCCACCATCCAAATAGTGGCTAAGTATTGAATGAGGGATTTGTACATGCTCTATAAAATCTCATGTCCATAGTTTTTAGAAGTACATCTTTACTATGTACTACTCGTTTCCTTCGAATCCGAAGACACAAAACAATAGCACTGCAATGTTGAGCGACCCAGTCCACAACTTCAGCTTTCAATTTGTATATTGCAGGAATCTTGGTGCTTTTTGCAGGATATGTAGCAATAGAGGCCCAAGTTTGAGCCCGCCAGACCGAGAACCCGCAATCGAAAAAGTGGCCAAGTATGAAATGTAGAGTTTGTACAAATTCTATAAGAACCCCATGTCCATACCTTGTAAGAGGTCATACTTAGTATGTGTTAGTCATTTTTCGGAAAAATTCTACCTGCGGAAGTTGGTGGATTCACGACTTGAGGTTTCAATTACTTTTAGATCACTAGCTTGACCGACCGCTTCTCCATTTAATATTGTAAGAAACGAATGTAAACTGGCCCAAGCCTAATTGTGCTATTACATCAACACGAGGCCCTTAAAATTGAAATAGTTTGCAAATCCACTTGTCAATTTGTATATCACGAAACTCTGGGTGTTATTTGCAGGGCACAGAATAAGAAAGCCCCAATTTTTAGCTTGCCAGCTCGTGAGTCCATTGGTAGTATTAGATAGTTCATAGGGATCACCATTCATAAGCACTCGCAAGGTTGGGCCCGCCAACCCTGGAGTCCATCTGTGATTTTTTATATGGTGGAACTTCAAGTGTTGTTTGAATGACACATAACAATATAAATGCAATGTTCAGCGAACCAACCTGCAAGACCTCTTGTCAATTTGTATATTGCATAACTATTAGGTGTTATTTGTAGCTATTAGAACAATAGAGGCCTAGTTTTGAGCCCACCAGCCCGAGTACCCATGATCCAAAGATTGGCTTAAGTATGGAATGCGGGAACAATACATGCTCTATAAAATCTCATGTTTGTACTTTATAAAAATAAATTTTATGTATTGCTCGTTCTTTTCAGAAAATTTCTTGGTAAGGAAGTTGGTGGATTCACGTATTCATATTTCACTTACTTTTATATCACCATTCTGACCAACCGACTGCTTCCTTGTTTCATATTGTACAGACCTCCTTGTCTAATTAAATTGTACAATATCAATATTTATTATTAATAATTTAGTATTCAAAAGTTTTTTTTAGATAATGTCCAATAGTTAATAGGGATTAACATCCATAGACAATCACACACTCGAGGCTGCCAGCCCTGGATTCCATCTGTAAATTTGTATATCGCCAAACTCTGAGTACTGTTTGTATGAAAATAAACGAAAGGAGTGCAATTTTGAACAAGCCACCCAGCAGGTCCACTGGCCAATTTGTATATCGCAAAATTCTGAATGCTATTTGTAGGCCAGGGAACAATGGATGCCCAATTTAGAGCCCTCCTGTCCGAGAACCCGCGATTCAAAAATTGGATAAGTACATATTTAGTGTGTATTACTTGTTTTTCAGAAATTTTCTAGTTTCTCTTTTCTCTATGCTTGTATTTTTTGAAACGTGGGTTCCTGCATAGGTGGCTTTAACATTGCATTTCCATTGTTCCTCCCCCTACGACTAGCACCCATACTTCTGCGATTTACAAATTTGAAAACAAACCCCCCTTCATCTCATATACTTTCGCTTTTTGTTTGCTTGGTCCTTTTTCCCAATGTCTAATGATTTTATATATAGAACCCCACATTCAAAAATATAAAAATTGCCCTCTCACCATTGCGCTTCCATTGTTCCCTTGCGCACAAACAACAACGGAAATTCCACAACATACAAATTGGCGCCCGATATCTATCACTAAGATGCAATATGACCATCGATCCTTCACGTCTCTTGGGTATATCTTTTATCATTTTTATTTTGTAACCCGCCCGACCGCTTTCCATACTTAGGTATTTCTTGGAATCGGTTTCCCGGGTTAGCCGGTGCTTCGTCGCAATTTGCCATCACCGTTTCCTTCGTACTTATTTCCGGATATGAAATAATTAAGCTTTAATGCTAGTAGTTCATCCTGCAGTAGTTGTTAAGATTGTTATTAATGTCCAAAAGTCTACATAAGATTTGTCATTACTGCGAATTAAACTAATATTTACACACAAGTATGTTATCCTTTCCAAGTATTCATTTCAAACACAATGCAATCTCTTTTTTGTGCATCGACGGGTTGGCACTTTTAATAAATTTCTAATTCTTAATCTCTCTTCACCGTCATTGCGACCTTCACACTTTTATCTAATTGTGCAATTAGTGAGGTGTGATGGTGACAACTCATTCCACACAAACCTTGGAGATTGTCATTGATAATAAAAAGGCTCGAGAAGATATTATTTTGATACACATTAAACCATAATTTGCGGAGGGTTATAATATCCCTCCCCTATTTTCATTTCAAACATTGTCTCAAGAAAACATAAATTCTTAATAACTTGTGGCAGCAGTTTTGTCTAGCCATAGTAAATAGATTGGGGCATAATGGCTAGAAGTTCCATTATTCCAGGGCATATTCTTACTACTCATCTCCCTCCGCCCAAGAGAAAAAATGTAGATGGTCCCTTGGTACACCGAGATATATATTTCAAGCCAAAGAATTCCAAGGAAACCTTTCCTTCTCAGATAACTTGCCCAATTGCATTCATGGCTGACGCACAAGTTGATTTCATGAATTCCAAGCTGGAAGAAGATGATCTGATGGCTGATGATACAGAAATGGATGATGGAAATGCATAGAATATTCCCACTCCTGGGCCAAAATTGAAATCAACCATAACGGACGTAACTTCCTGTCTTCGTGATGGTGGTCCTGACAACACCAAAAGGAGTTTCAGAAAAGAAACCGACAGTAAACGCAATAGCCACTTTGCAACGCGAAAGTAGGAATTCCAGAATTCCAAATTACTTTGTTCTGAGTGGAAGAGTTTCACTATAAAGCAATGATATGTTGATGTTCCCAGAAATATATTTCAAGCCAAAAAAATATTGATTAACATCTTTGGGAATCAGGTCCAAAACTCTCACTGGTTCAAGGCATTTTTCTACTATTCATCTCCTTCCTCCCAGAATGGACTAATTTGGGTCTCTGAAATTGCACGCGCAACCTCTGCTCCTGAATTTTTTTGGACTATGCAGAGGCAGTTTCAGCTAAGGGCTATTCCATTTTCCCTGCAACGTTTTTCCTCTTCTTCCTCACAGGAAGCTTCTGAAAACTATGAATTTCAGCACACGATGATTCATTGAGGAGAAAACTACAAGGATCTTGCATATTGCGGATCATGTTCCTGTGTTTGTCGTAGATATGTTCGGTGTTTTGGCCAAAAGAACTGGGTCCAATTTCTAAGGATAGATGTACAATACTGGGTGTTTTTCTTATATTTTTACATGGATTTTCTATTAAAAACTTTTCCTTTGACTCTTCATTGTTGCTTCTTTTCTGTATTTAACGCATGTTCTCATTGGCACTGTTCCCTTCTCTCGTACTTATTCGATATTGTGTTTACTTAGGTTATTTTTTCTAAGATGGAACATCTAACAATTATATGACAATGTAATGTGTCAAATTATTGTCAATCCACCAGACTTTTATGCAAACAAAAAATGGATTACACAGTTTCAAACCAATGTTCAATTCTATTTGTAATGTAGATAGAACATAGAAATACCAGTGTACAATGTTGCAGCAAAATAGTTATTAAGTTTTAATGCTAACAACCCATAATGAAAGAATTTTAATACTTGAGTTAATATGCTACAGTCATGGAACAATGTATCAAGAACATAGTTACACCCACATGTTCCAATAAAATCTAATCTTCAACAAAGCATTTGATGGCAACTAGTAGAAAATGAAGTTTAGTAGTTAAGCTAATATGTTACAATCATGGAAGAATGTATCAAGAACATACTTACACGCACACGTTGCAATAAAATCTAATCTTCAACAATGCATTTGTTGGCGATTAGTAGAAAATAATGGTTTTGCAACAATAGGACTTCTTTGAAACCAATTCATGCTTATGAAAACTTCCTTCCGCTTTTCTATTTTCCCACTCTTTTATTCCATGTAGTTTCTCTTCCTAGTTACTTAATCGTTTTTTTCTCGGAAATGCCTTGCTGCGCGGCTTTCCGGATTCATGTGTTTGCAATGAACGCTTCCCCTTTCTTTAAATTGACCCTACCACATTTGCAACACATAAGCTATATTAAAGGGAAAATAATTTCCTCTATAGTTCTATGTCCTGCAAACAACACCCACAGTTCCACACTATACAAATTGACAGTCAGACTTGTTGGTTGGCTTGCTAATAGAATGCCTCGGAGTTCTGCGATATAAAAATTGACAGACAAAGCATACAAGAAAGAACCAAGTAAACTCAAAGATCATATTCCTGGTTCACACTTGCACTCGTGCTCTTTTATTGTGACACCGACCGAACGCTTCCCCATTCCATACCCAAAAACTTCTCCGACCACAAATTCCCGATAGGTGGGCTCTAGATTGGAACTTTGTTGTTCCATGGCATGCGAACAGTACCATCACTTTCGTGATATACATATTTGCAACCGGGCTTAGATCATACCCTCTCCCGTATTACAGTCCACCTATCTTGCCCTCTTCCGTGGTATACATTTTGCACTGAAAACTTTCGAGAAATACAATTTAACCATCGGTTCATCGCATATTTTGTGGAACTATTGTCACCCCCTTTTGAAGCCCGTCTGTTCGCTTTCCATACTTCTCCATTTCTTAAAATTTATTTGGTGGATCGCCGGTTTGGTGGGTTGAGGCAATATTCAGTTCCTAGTCGTTGTTTCCTAAGCCCGTGCCGCTTTGCAATTAGCAGTTGCCAATTATATATAAGATCTTATTTCTAGGCATGCAATTATATATAAGATCTTATTTCTAGGCATGTAATTATATATTTCCCTATTGCATAGTTAGCCACTTTGCCGAAATTCCGCAAATATACAAACCGACCGCTGAACTGCCCCATCATGATCTCTTCTGTTTTACACATTTTGCACTCAAAAGTTACGATACATGAAATTTGACTGTGCAACACTTAGCTATCATGAGTATCCCTGTAACCCTTTTTTGAATCCCGTCCAACCACTTTTCAGAGCTTGCCATTATTTCCTTGCTCTCCGTCGTCTCCGACACCTTCGCACTTGTCTATAATAAATATATATATATATATATATATATATATATATCTTGTTTCTAAATATGGAATTACTGGCATTTAATTCTGACAGGTCATCATGTAGGAACCATATAAATTGTCATTAATGGGTGAAAGGATCGAGGAGATCTCGTATTGATGCGCATTAAACCAAAATTTGCGGGGGGATTATATTATCCCTCCTGAGTGTTTATTTCAAAATCATGAACTCTCATTCACACGTCATGGCCTTCGCACGTTCAAGAAACCTCCAATCCTTAATTTCTCTTCTCTGTACCCGCCACCTTCGCATTTCTAAATATGAAATAAATAAGCTTTACTGCTAACAGTTCATCATGCACCACCCATACAGATTGTCATTAATCAGCAAAAGGCTCAAGGAGCGTTCCCATTCATAAGCATTTAACCAATATTTAGCGGAGAGTTACATTATCGACTCTAACTGTTCATTTAAACAACAATCTGCAACAAACCAACGTTCTCATAAACCTATGGCATCAACTCGAAAATAGTTCTGTGGAGATACAATCAACATCTTCAGGTGTGAGGACTAGAACTTATAGTGGTCCAGGGCATATTCTTATTACTCAAGATCTGCTGCAGAGAACCAAGTAATTTGGACCTCCAGGATTTCTCATGTAGACTGTGTCCCTGAGGTTTTTTATTGTAAGGACCTGGTCTCTTGGTGCGCCAATAAATTTATTTTCGAGAAAATAATTATTCCATTGTGGGACCGCTCTTATGTTTCTTTGTCACCTTAGGCTTCTGTAAGATGCTAAAATTGACAGAGCGAACAATGACGTTCAAAGGAGAATATTGCAAACATTTCCTAGCACAACATAATAATGGGTTGGACCTCTTGCCCCATTTTTTGGAAAACCCGCTTCTAGTTCCTGAATATATTACAATAATGCAAGTTAGTTCATTTAGAAATCCATTCCGTGAAATTGCCTGGATGTTTACAAGAATAACGCGACAGGAGTCCACAACAACTGTTTCCCAGATGGCTCTTTATATTTTGTATTTCACAATCAATGAACAACCCATTTTTGATTGGGGCAGGTTAATTTCCGATGAAATATGTTTCCAATTGTTAAGCTACAAAAGGGAAAATAATTTTTTTATGTCGTCCTATTTAGTTTTTGTAATAGCACATTCCTATCCGTTTCCACAACTGTCTCTGTCCAAGAATGTCAACTGTGAATTCCACCCAGTAACGTTCTGGTACCAGGCCTTGTGGAAGCACAAGGCTGCCCACTATTTTTATGATTTTTTTAATGGCTTCGTGTCTATTTTCAATGTTTTTTTGTTAGGAGAAGATGCTCTCCGCATATCTGAATAGGCAACTAGTTTTTTGGACAAGAAGGGGACACTTGAACATTTGGATAATTACACTGTCATAAGAATTTTTGGCAACACAGAACAGCCTGCTCTCCTTCCATGTCACATTATGGACATAATGTTTGTTGCGGAAGTAGCACATCAATACAACTACTGGTTCCATCTATTCCAAAGGAAGAAAAAAAATAGTTCATTCCTCTTCCTTGGAAAGTAGGGGAGTTCATGTTGAAAAATGTCAACAAAATTGACGATTTCGCAACACATTCTAGGATCTCCAACCTAAGATATGCTGAAATCATAAAAGGGTTCGACCCCTATAATATTTTTCGATAACATTTACAAACACTTGGCCTCAACGATTCTTTAAAAAAAAACCAGTTGTCCAAAAACAAAGACAGTGTCGACAATGGTCCTGCCTTTGATGTCGGCGACGTAGACACAGTGAAAAGATGCACTAAATTGTACACGCAACAAGCGAAAGGCCCCGGTGACAAGAGTGTTCAATATGAAAATACCATTCCAAAAAGTATGACATTTCAGAGCATCGCTCCAACGACCCACCACAGCAAGAAATAAACTCAGAGTTCTTCAAACAAAGGAGGAGATAACAACCCTCCTCACTCTAAAATTGATAGTTCTCACAAGCTTCCAGTAGAGAAGAGGAGAAAAAAAAATGTGGGGCATGCGGAAGAGCCGAAAATTCAGAGTGAGAACATGGAACTTGACACTGATATGGATAGCATGATGTGTTTCCTTGATTAGCCCGGAGACACCATCCACTATAGCTATCTAGTGGACATATCCGTTACCAAAATTTTTGACGAAGATAAATCCTTTGTGTTCCAGAGCATTGTTTTTGATAGCCAGTCCAAAAAATTGATAATTAAGAAAAGAGATGTTAAAAATAAGAAAGGCAAATCTCGTTCAGAGGTTGACCTTGCCAACATGCGGCCGTACCAAATTTGTCAAATTCACACCGCGAATGGAGAAGCACTTCATGATTCCATTGGAAGAATCGAGACAGAGAATTCCAGACTGAAGGACAGGGTCAAGGAATTGGAAGACACTTTCATTTCTATGCCATTGTTTGTCAATCCTTTGGCAATAGCCATGCCTAACACCCTTGTAGCCAACGTAAAAGAATCCTCCACCCTTCTCGCATCCTGTAAAGGATATGTGGAGAATAATATAAAAAAAAGAATGGAATTGGTTACCGAGGTGTGGAATAGAACACAAACCATCACTTCCCTTGGAAACATGTCACATAGTTTGCTCGATCATTTGCAACCTAAGTTAAAATATGAAGAAAAATTCTTTTTAAAAAAGTTCATTCCTTTTGGCAATATTGTCAACAATATGACAGAAACAAAAAGAAGAGAGGAAGATATTCCATCCATAAACCAGATTGATCAATTGAATGCATGTTGGAAATAAAAAGTGAAGAACCTGCATCTCATTGTTCAGTCATTTGAACAATCCATATCGAACAAAGATTAATTATTCACAAAGGTTGTTAAGTATAGACTTAGCTGGGAAAACAAATGACTTCCAAGACCGCGACTTAATCGCAAACTACTTGCCCTTAACCATGAAAGAGTTCGATAAACGGGTTGCTATGTTTAAGGCCTTGTCTCTAGAATTTTTTTACAACATCCTTCAATTTGATCAAGCTCACGTCCACGACTGGCTAGTCAAATATGCAGTACAGAATGAGGAAATTCATCAGGCTCTCTGTAATCTTTCTATCGACTTCTGAGAATTAGAAAGCGATATTTTCAACATAAAAATCTGGAATGAGATCAACGCCTCCCCAATGAGAAGCTAGATTGAAGAATGGCTCAAAAGGCAATTGAAACAGGCCGCCAACGAAAGGCAACATGCAGTTTTCGACATTCCAGCAGCCATAGAGGACATCCTTGAAACCGCAGTCGTCGGTGACATCAATGAAATGAAAGCCACAATAAAATAGCCAAAGGGCTCATATGTACCCTCAATGTAAAAATATTGATCGCATCCTTCTTTGTTTATCAACCCAGTTATTCCAGTTTCTTAAATAGAGATGTATAGGCAAACACTTATACCTTTCCATTTATTATTTTTGCAGGTATTGCACTCTATCTTCTTTCCACAATCATGTTTCTTGTACATATTTCTCTAATGGTCCGCGGGAGCCCCAATCCCAGTCTACATAAAAAATGCATTGAAATTCCAGTTTATATATAATAGACTTTAATTTTTTTGTATATTTCAAAATTTCGAGTAGTATGTAACAAACTTTTATTTTTTGACATATTTCAAATAAAATTGTTTTCTTATCTCATTTTAAATTTATTTTTTCATACATTCTTATCTTTCACCAGTCTGTATGACAAATGCATTTAATTTTTTATATGTTACAGACCTTTATTTTTTTATATATTTCAAAATAAATGGTGCTCTACAATGCAAGCGTCATTTACAAATGCATTTAAATTTTTATATTTCTTATCTCCTAATTTTATGTCTTCATATATTTTTATCTTTCACCATTCCATATGGCAAATGCATTTAAATTTCCAAATTTATTCTTCCACTTTTAGCAAATTTGTAGTTTGTTATATACTTTCAAAAAATATATGTTTGCTATATACTTTCAAAAAATAGATGGTGCTCTACCTGTCAAGCGTCATTTGTTTTTGCTTCATGCTCTGTGATATGCATGTTGCACACAACATTTCCGTCATATACATTTTGCACCAAACACTTCGTTTCATTTACAATTCGACCCCATTTTCCACAATTTGCTTTCTAGCCTCGTTGGTAGGAACTACGTTGCCACACAACCTTGTTTATATATGACTCTTGTTTTTTTAAAAAGACTAATTTATATAGTTTGAAATTATATATTTTGTTTTAAAGAATAATTTATATAGTTTGAAATGATGTACTTGGTGTTGGGGCAATTGAAGTGTCTAGTGGGTATATTCATTTTATCCTTATGCAAACGGTCTTATCACATCGAGATTTTTAATGAATATCCATCCAAAAATATATTATAATAATCAATAATGAATTGACTAGATTTATACTTCTAGTAAATTTTTAAAAGTTTTATTAAAAAAAAGCTATTTTATTTTTTATTTTAAAAAATTCAAATATGATATTTTTTACTTATTTAAATAATAGAAAGTGACAAAATTATCTTTGATATAGAGTTAAATATTTGTAAGAGTATACAAACTAAAAAAAAAAAACTAACTAAATTTTAACTAAGGACATATACGCTTTATTATTTGGTCAGTGGAAATTACAAAGTCACGTGGAGATTTATTATTCTTATACCCTCATAATGCCATTACATACCCTACATACTCTAACAACATTGTCTCTCTATCAATTATTGCGATATTGTTTTATATGTAAACGAAAAATATAATTAACCTAAGTCGAAATCATAAATTTAAAGCATCACGATTTAAAAAAACGATTAATGTTTAATTAATGTTTTGGACAAAATTAATCTATGCTTACATATTATGAATATTTAGCATTGAAAGAGATATTGTTTTTTAAAGTTATCTAATAATGAAATTCCTCTCTTCTGGAAGGTGTTGAATGATAATGAAAACCATAAAATTTGTTAAACATATATGACTTGTTACAAGACATGTAAAATGAAACATGATATAAATACTATCCTTTTACCACACAATTTTTTTTAGCACATTAGTTGATATTACAAATTAGATTAACTCACTAGCTAAGGTTGATGCATAATTTATACTCTTTTATAGACATGCGTGTATATTTTTTTACTTTAGAGAAAGAGTGGCTTAAATAAGAGCATGGAAAGGGTTGAACTTTTAAAATAGCAACAATTTAACTTAGATCTAGAGATAACAATTGTGTCTTCCCATCTATATATGTACTTCCCTATCTTTTTTGTGTGTGAAATAAAAACACATTATTTGTAATTATATCACTATAGATAGACATAAAAATTGAAAGTAGAATATATGCATCTTGATCTTAATTTCTTTAATATGTTAAATAAGACATTTTTCATGTTGATGTTGTGAATCATAAATAAAATGATGAGATGAAACATGATTTCCTCAATTTTCCAATAACTAGGTTAGGCCACAAACTTATGCATATTGTATTTCCACCAATACTGAAGTTATAACTATCAAAACATTCTACTATGAACATAGGGATGCAATCCCCATTTACAAGAACATATTTTAGTTATTTAAACCATGAAACACCCTAGTATGTTCCCTCAAAATATTAGCTATTTCATTAATTAGAAATACCTCATAGAAGAAACATCCCTAGTCTAAGCCAAATCTAGCAAATATTTTAGCTTCTAAACCCTACAAAAGTTCCACTACATTAGTAAAACAAAAACGTAGAAAATAACTTTTGGAAAGCATTGAATATGAACATACTTTTGATTTAGTAGCTTTGATAGTGTAAAAAAAATTCCAAACGCTCCACAAGTGAAAGTAATTTGTAATGAAACCTTGACCCAAGTAAAGTGATTTGATGTAGTGTTGGCCTTGGCTTTGATAAATGAACACATTGATGCATATGAATAATTTGATGTTGGAGTCAATTAATAATATTTCTACTATAGAAAAAACTCTATAATGATGTATATTCATTGATCAAATTATATAGACATCTACAAGGTGTTGTGGCCACAAATACTCCACTTTCCTTTTTCTTATTTAAGAAAAAGGAAAGCCCTGCCCCACTGAATTTGAGCTCTAAATCCTAATCCACTATTATTTTAATCCTACTCGATATTCTTGGTCCACCGTGAGGGAGTTGGCGGTTTAAGATATTTATTGATGGTTTATCCTTAGGGATGTTTGTCACAATTGATAATCTCATTGATTTTGTACTTTCAGATGTTCTTCGTTATACTATCGATTTATGATTCTTCTTTGACCTTTTTGTGGTGAGATTAAAAGGTTGTCTTTTGGACCTTTACACTAATTAGTTTTAATGGATTTGAATATATTCCTAATCTTATTTTAATGAAAGGATTGATGCACCATATTATTCCTTGAATGTGTTTTCTTTTAAGGACTTCTTGAATTCTTATGCTTCGGTTTCAAATGTCATCCCATGGAATCGTCGAGAAATATATGGTTGTCTTGAATGAAGAACACATTGACATTTCAACATTCCCTTGCATTGTACCCTAGAAGCTCATTTTTTTTATTTCCTCATTCTTTGACCATGCCTTTATTTTAAGATATTTTTCATTTGATGGGTAAAATGACTATGAGAAGGAATATAAATTTTATAATGTACTGGAAAGTATCTCATTCATTGTGTAACAAAGCATATTCTTTCTATGGTTGCAGGAACAAGGTTTCCAAGTCACTTTCTTATTGGATTCTTCTGTTGTTTCAAGTCTTCAAGAAGATCCTGCCTAAGAAGAATATCATGTGCATTTGGTCATATAAGACATGAAACTCGAGACACGTGCTTCCAATTGATGAAAATAATGAGTAAAGTCACGAATGCCTTGGGAAACCCCATATTTCTCTCTCTAACCACTTCAATATTGTAATTCCTATGTGAATCCCCTTTACCTTGTTTTCTCTTGGCTAGGCTTCTCTCTAATTAATATATTGATACTTATTGACTCCAACATTAGGAATTGAGCCTTGTCTTTCCTGAATACCAACCGAATTTAATTTTATGACCATATATATTAATTTCTATATTCACTTCCATTCCAAGGATTGAATGTTGTTGTATTTTTCTATTTCACCGGGAAATTGATCCATGGTTGGAACCTTCATCCTTATTGGGAACCTTGACCTTTGGAATTACCTTATTGGGCTCCTCCCCTTTAAGGATATGCTTTACCATCTACTCAATTTTCTCCTCGAGATCCAAACCTTGTAAGTGTAACACCCCTCTCTGTTATGATTAAGAAAAGAAAAACACAAAAGGTAATTTATTTATTTATTTAAAGAACTAGGAAAATGAGGTCTACACTTAAATTAAAGTGAAACATAATCAACGACATCATAAATAAATGCAACACATGCGACACATCATTGAAACAATAACAACACAAGAACAACGCATCATCATAAATCACAGTGCTAAATGATCCACACATAAACATAATAGTGATGTAGTTCAACACATTACCATCAAATGATGCAACAATAATAAGGATAAACCATGTCACTGAATATGAAATAGGAACCCTCCCAACCTATCCTGCATGGTTAGGACCTCCAGGACACATAAGAAATTCTCAAGCCTAGGATCTAATTTATTTTGACCATTTAAGGTCTTAGGGATGGAAACTGTTCTGGGGAACAAGGAGGTGTCTAAATCCCGCTAAAACCAATCAAGTCGACAATCAAATAGATCAGTCAATCAATACTAAACATCAAGTAAGCATGACTCAAGAGTAATTAATTTCATAACTCATCATATACCAACATTAAATTCAAGGCGCAAGATTAATAAAAATCACAACTGATCATACATCAACGTTTAATTTGAAGACACAATAAAGTTCTAATAACATATCACACATCACATAAATTCCAAGGTACAAGATAAATTTAATTACTAATTCAATCATACAACGACATAAGAGAAGGCATAAAATAATACATCTACTTTACTTCAAGGCACACAATCAATCAACCATTTAATTATTTATTGATCAATATTATCTCTAGGTTCACACGTGATCCAAATTCCAAATTAGACATAAACCAACACCATTCATTGTGCGCAATTCATCTATTCAGTTAGGAGATCATGCTTCAACATTAATTTCAAGAGGCATGAGTATCTAATTACTAAAATTGTTTTACAATGATACCATTGCAAGGCGCATTAAATCCCATTACTTAATCGTTTACAAATAAACAATAAGGACCTAAGAGCAATTAAATTTAAAAAACACATACGTCAACATAATAAATGGTTTCAGGATGTCTAACTACTTAACCAATCATACATCTATATTAAATTCATGACGCAAATAAATTTATAACTCAATCATTCATCAATCATTAATTATTTATTTCAGCAGAGAAAACTATCGATTTATCTCATGGTGCAACAAAGCTATCTACTCAATCAACCATACATCCATTTTAGGGAAGTAAGAGTACATTATACACATCTTGTCATACATAAACATTATTCATGGCGCAAGAATGGTATAATCACTTAAGTGGTCACACCTCGACATTAATTGAGGCATGCCAGTAACTCTTATCACTTATCTAAACATGCCTCACCATTATTCCAAGCACCCACTGACCCACCAAATTGGTTTTCATAAAATTTGCAAACCATAAGTAAATCATCTATCCAACTTAAAGATGATATGCTAGTTTAACCTCATGAGGGTTGCAAGGAAAAAAATAGAATGGTTATTAACCTATCATCATTACAAATCTCTCCACATTTTCCTTATAGAGAGGTACATTAAGGCTCCATTTATGAAATGCTAACAAGTGAGGTTACAATAACTAGGTGTCGAACCAAGAAATGATTAGGTGGGTAAGGTGAGTTCCATCTTAGAATAGGAACTTAACCATAGGAATAATAGGAGTTACCACCATCAAGTCATGGTAAAATCTGAAACTTTTTTTTAAATTAAAAAGAAAGGGGTCAACAACATAATGGAGGGTAAGAATTGACGACAAAAAATTGTTGATGCAATCCAGTCATTAACTAAAAGTATTAAAACTATTCCAAGTTGAACAAGTGAAAATTAGAACCATAATCAAGGGAACAATCTAATCCATATACAATTCGAAGTACTAAGGTTTAGAACTATAACCAAATTTTAATACAATGAAATTTCAACCAGAAACAATCCTTCATGATCTTAGATAGTGTTTTAATTGGTTTATGAGATTTAAGGAAATAAAAAAGAATACGGTAAAAATGCTAGGAAGAAGGGAGAAATTCAAGGATTAAGAAAAATAAAAACCAGTTCTTCAAGTAAGAAAAAAAGACACAGCAAGGAAACATTGAGTGAAGGGAAACACAACAATAAAAATGTTGTGATGAAGGGTAAGACTCATCAGTAAAGAAATTGAGGTGACAAGTGGTAATTTCACTGATCAATGGGAAAACTCACTGTGTAATAAAGGTAAAATTGTCGAGCATGTGGAGACCAACCACAGTGTAAGAGGAGGTAAAAACGTTGATTTTTAAGGAAATAATTCATTGTGTGAAGGAAGGTAAATTCGATGATCACTTTACTTATCATCTACCATCAAAATTGTGGCTGAGAGGGTCAAATTCACAGAGGGAAGATCCCATATTTAGCTAAGGATTCAAGTAATTTTTCCAATTCGGCTAGAAGGATAAAAGGGCATTTTGTTTTAGTTTAAGTTGAAGATTCATAATTTTACCAGATCAAATGCTGGGTGATTTTTCTCAAATGCAGGTGAGATATCCTTCAATGGTTTCAAAGAAAAAGATGTAAAAAACGAATAAGTAACTAGATCAAATGATGGGCAATTTTTCTCAAAACATAAGTGATATATCCTTCAAAGGTTGTAGAGAAAACAATGTAAAAATCGAGAAGCACCCCGATCAAATGCTGGGCGATTTTGCATGTAAATTACAGAGGTAATAAGTGAATAAATAACCAAGAAAAAATGTAGATATCTCATTAACAAATTGTTGAGGGTAGAGGAGAAATCGATGGGAGAAATTTCATGTAAATTACAGAGAAAATAAGTGAGTAAATACCCAAGAAAAAACACACAGATCGCGTTAATAAATTGCTAAGGGAAAAAAAGACCAATCAATGAGAAAGAAAAGGATTGAAATCATTGAGTTACATGGGAAAACTCAGAGATAATACAAATCCAAATCATTGGTAATTAAAAATTAAAATTGCTAGTACGCGGATAAAACTTCACACAAAAACCACACGGGTATTAAACACACAGAAAAATTTAGACGAAGGATGCTGGGAGAAATGGTTTTAAAAGACAAAGAATTAATAAATTGCAGAGGATGAAAGGGATATAAATCGCATAGGAAACATTCAAGAGCCACCCAACTTTGCCAGACCATCAATCAATAGACTAATTCTAAAAACATATATGCAATAAAAACTAGATATAATTCAAATTAAAAATGGAAATACTGTGACTGAAGGAGAGAAGTCGATGATGATATCCTACACTTGTGCTCCATCCAGCTCCTCTCTTGCTAACCGTTAAGACTTAAATGGTACCTCCCATCCAACACTAGGGGTAATCTTCTTCCCCCTTATACCCTCGAGCCACAAAGGGGCCAAGCACAACCGCAACAAGAATACTCTAGCTCCCAGCTCACCCCACAAGGTCCGGCTACCACTCTCTTTCTCGAGCTGGGTATCCCAATTCTCACAAGTAAAATTAGCAAGAATTTTTGTAGCATAACCTTACTCATATAGTCCAGATCCATTCCTCCTCTTAGCCATTTCTTTTATAGAATTTTTCTTAATGACCACTTTTCATTTGCACATTTAATTAATTTTTAAAAAAATAATTAGGAATTACTCTCCCCCGTAGACTTGTCACCCATTCCCTTAGTTGCACCAAAACTTCACCATTTAATTTAATTAAATGTCAATTTCCCTCACCCATCCTAAAAGCGCTCCTAAAATTACTCCTAATTGTCCCTTTATTCCCTCTATTTCCATTTTTATGACTAACGCCTATTAAGTCTGACAATGTTAAAACAAAATCTTATTTTCTAGGAACCTAGGTTCATTGACTCCAGTTTTATTTTATATCATGACATGCCCTTAAAGACGCACTCTGTGCTCCAAGGGTGCCACTCTCCTTTGATTCAAATTTTAATTATGTGAAATGCCCTTTAAGACACATTATGTTCTCCAAGGGTTCCACTTACCTTTAACTAGTTTTGGTAGTTGTCCAACCCTTGGAGTCAATACTCCATTCAGATGACCTTGTGAGAGAATAAGGGCCTCTAAGGAATAAGGACACTATATTATTACACGCCCCTTAGAATCTTCGTGAGTGATTGTCTCATTATTCCCTCATGGAATCATAGATCTCTCAAACTAGGTAATCGTTAACCTACAATTCGAGAAATGGAGGGAGTGCTAGTAGGTTGTGGAAGGGCTGTTGCCACACCTCTCCCTCAATATTTGTTTGTTGTGCATGGACCCTTTACTCCTTATGTGAGTCTTATTAGCAAGAAATCGTCAACCTTCATCCATCCACAAAACACTTTCAATGATCCATAAAAAACATCATAATATACCCGGTCACATGTCACATATGCATAAGATAAAAATACCCAAACCAATACAATAAACTCCATGACTTGATCCAGAGTCCAAGGAGGTCCATTGATGCCAGTGGCCTCCTCAATCTATCAAGTGTCCTGCACACTCAGAGGAAACTCGCCAATAGAAGTTTTCAATACATTGATATCAAATAACATAACATCATAATCATCAACATCATCATAAGAATCCATAAGTGAACAGACAACCATATACTAAAACTTTATCACTTGCATGCAAGTATCCTCAAAGAATAAGTCAAATCATGTGCATTCAAGAGTGGGATGGTACATACATCCCCTCTTGTTTTAAAATTCATCCAAAGTTTCACAGTATATATCTGCATTAAATAAAGTATCTTCAAAAATATAAATGTCTAACTATCAAACAAAAATGGAAACTATTGGCCCATATCACATGTGTCCTCCCAGGTAGCTGAGTGTGGACTATAGTTGTCCCACTGGACCTTGACCTGGTCGACTGTTCGATGTTGTAGTTGTTGAATGCGATGGTATAAAATGAATATTGGCTCCACTGTGAGGGCACCCTCGTCTAACACCTGCAATTAACTCATGCCAATCACATGTGTATGATCAATAACATAATGTTTCAGATGAGATACATGACAAACATCGTGCATATGCCTCAAAGAATCAGGCAAGGCTAGTCGATAGGCCATGGGCCCTTTCTTTTCCACAACTTCAAAAGGTCCCACAAACCTAGGAGAGAGTTTATCACCCCTTCCAAACTTGATCGAACTCTTGTGCAATTTCACCTGCAAGAAGACTTGATCACCAAATTTGTAATTACAGTCAACGTGATGCACATCGACATAACTCTTATGTCGATCTTGTGTTTCTTTAATCCTTTTTATTATCATTTTCATTTGTACTTCCATTTATTTGATCACTTCTAGTCCTACCAAGACCCAATCCTCAATTCAATCCCATCTCAAAGACATCTGACACAATCATCCGTAAAGAAACTCGAATGGTGCCATATTAATGGTGCTTTGATATCTATTGTTGTATACAAACTCTACCAGTGGAAAAAAATCCTCCCAACCCTTCTGTTGGTCCATCACATACATACAAAAAATATATTCCAAGATTTGGTTCATTCTTTTTGTCTTCCTGCCTGTCTCCGAGTGATACGCGATACTAAAGTTAAGTTGGGTTCCCAAGGCCTCTTGGAAACTAGTTCAAAATCGTCCCATAAACACTGATCCTCGATTGAACATGATCCTCTTAGGAACACCATGGAATCTCACAATATCACTGATAAAAACTATAGCTATGTTTGGTGTCTGATATGTCGTATGCATAAGGATAAAATGTGCACTCTTCGTTAGAGTTTCAACCACCAAGAAAATCAAGTCGTGCCTCCTTGTCATCAGTGACAATCCCACAATGAAGTCCATCAAAATGACCTCCCATTTTGATTCTGGAATAGCGTGGGCCTGTAGTAATCCTACCGGATATCTATGTTCAACTTTAAGTTGCTAACATTCTATACATCACGCCACGTAGTTGACTATGTCCGCCTTCATTCATTTCTAAAAGAATAAGGTCTTAAGGTCTCCCTTCATCTTCATGACTCCTAGATGAGTCATGTACACTGCTCTATGATCTTCATTTAAGATCAAACTTCTCAAATAGTCGTTAGGTGGTACATAAATCCGATTATTATACCTCATCATTTCATTTTTGTCCAAAGCATATCCTTCAAATTTTGGTACCAACATGGTGTATTGTCCAGTATTTTCCTTAACCTCAGTCATCATCGTGATGTATAGTTAGAATATTTTCACGAAGATTCGTCTGAAGAGGTATCAACGAAAATACATGTAGTATTTGACTCAACACATCTTCCACTCTATTCATTGTTCCTTTTATGCAGGTGATCTCAAAATTGTACTTGCTAAGCAGTTCTGACCAACACCTTTGTTGCACGTTCAAGTCACTTTGCATAAAAATGTGTTGCAAAACATAGTGGTCTATTTTCAATTTGAATTTTCATCTAATCAGTTAGTGTCTCCACACTCTCAGGGCATACACAATGGCCAACAACTCCAAATCATGCGTCGCATAGTTCTCCTCATGATTTCCTAACTTTCTTGAGATGTAAGCTATCACTCGACCGTATTGCATCAAGACTCCACCTAATCCTTCCTTGTATGTGTCTATGCATACCAAGAAGTCCTCATCCATGTCAGGGAATTTTAGTATCGATGTTGTCATCAACAACTCTTTGAGCCTTCGAAATGCTTTCACGCATTTCTCTTTCCAAATAAACTTCTTTTTTTTCTTCTGCAATTCCATGATCAGATTTTCTATCTTCAAAAAATCTTCGATGAACCGTCGATAATATCTAGCTAATACAATGAAGCTATTTACTTTCAGCACATTCATCAGCGTAGGCCATTCCATAATAGCTTCTACCTTCATTGGATCCATAGAGATACCCTCACCAGAGATAACATGCCCTAAATAATGAATCCTCGATTTATAAAAAGAGAATTTCGACAATTTCCCATATAATTTGTTCTCTCGTAAACACTGTAGTACCAAGCGAAAATGCTCCTCATGTTCTTCTGTCGTCCGAGAATATATAAAAACTTTGTCAATGAATACTTGAACAATATTGTCCAAGTATTCAAGAAACACCCCGTTCATCAAGCTCGTGAATACCCCTGGTGAATTTATCAGTCCAAATGGTAAGACGATAAACTCGTAATTCCCAAACCTCATCTTGAATGTAGTCTTAGGAATGTCTTCCTCTTTGATCTGTAACTGGTGATATATTTATCTCAAGATGATCTTCAAAAACACCATCGCGCCTTTCATTTAGTCAAACAAATCATATATTCCTGGAAATAGATATTGGTTCTTGAGCATTGCCTTGTTCAATTGATTGTATTCAATGCAGAGTCTCCATGACCCATCCTTCTTTCGTATGAAAATAACAGACACACCCCAAGGTGACACACTTGGACGTATAAGTCCTAGGTCCAACAACTCCCTTGTTTTCATTTTCAACTCCTGTAACTCAGGCATTGACATCCGATAAGACGTTATTGATATTGTTTGAAGATCCCAGATTTAGTAGAGGATTCAAGTAATTTTTCCAATTTGCCCAGAAGGATAAAAGGGCATTTTGTTTTAGTTTAAGTTGAAGATTCAAAATTTTACCAGATCAAATGTTGGGCAATTTTTCTCAAATGTAGGTGAGATATCATCCAAGGGTTGCAGAGAAAACAATGTAAAAATCAAATAAGTAACTAGATCAAATGCTGGGATATTTTTCTCAAAACACAGGTGATATATCCTTCAAAGGTTGCAGAGAAAACAATGTAAAAATTGAGAAGTGCCCAGATCAAATGTTGGGAGATATTGCAGTTAAATTACAGAGGTAATAAGTGAATAAATAACCAAGAAAAAATGTAGAGATCATATTAATAAATTGTTGAGGGTAGAGGAGAAATCGTTGGGAGAAATTGCATGTAAATTACAGAGGTAATAAGTGAATAAATACCCAAGCAAAAAAACAAATATCTCATTAATAAATTACTCAGGGAAAAAGATGCCATTCACTAAGAAAGAAAAGGATTGAAATTGTTGAGTTCTATGGGAAAACGCAGAGCTAATCCAGATCCAAATCGTTGGGATTGAAAATTAAAATTGCTAGTACATGGATAAAACTTCAGACAAAAACTGCACGGTTATTAATCACACAGAAAAATTCAGACGAAGGATGTTGGGAGAATTTTTTTTAAAACATAGAGAATTAATAAATCGCATAGGATGGAAGGGATATAAATCGCTTAGGAAACATTCAACAACCACCTGACTTCACCACACCATTAATAAATAGACTAATTCTAAAAACATATACGCAATAACAACTAGATATAATGAAAATCAAAATAGAAATACCATGATTGAAGGTGATAAGTCGATGATGATATCCCATGCTTGTTCTCTATCCATCTCCCCACTTTCTAACTGTGACTACTTCACCGATACTTCCCAGCCAATGCTATGGGTACTCTCCTTCCCCCTTATCCCCTTGAGCCGCAAAGGGGCCAAGCATAACCACAACTAGAATACTCTATCTCCTAGCTTGCCTCGCAAAGTCAAGCTACCACTCTCTTTCTTAAGCTAGGGATCCCAACTCTCACAAGTAAAATCAGTCAGAATTTTTGCAGCATAACCTTACTCATTCAGTCCAGATATATTCCTCCTCTCAACAATTTCTCTTATAGAATTTTTTCTTAGTGACCACTCTCCATTTTCACATTTAATTCGTTTTTTTTAAATTAATTAGGAATTACTGCCCCACATACACTTGTCACCCGTTCCTTTAGATGCACCAAAAATTCACCATTAACTTAATTAAATGTCAATTTCCCTCACCCATCCTAAAAGCGCTCCTAAAATTGCTCCTAGATGTCCCTTTATTCCCTCTATTTCCCTTTTTATGACTAACTCCTTTATAAAACATAGTTGTGTTTAATTTAGGAAGGTTCTTTAGTTAGACTATACTAGATACATTTCTATGCTTCCACATTCTTTTTACATTTATTTCCTTTCTTATCTTAATTTCTAATTTGGTAATCTCTTGCACACATTTATATAATTAAATATTTAGAGATAATTTTTACTCTTTCAATTCCTAACTTGATTTTTCTTCATCCCCCATTTATTGAATTTATAAATTATTTTTAGTCTTCTTCCCACTTTAGACTTAGGCTCAAAATTTTAAACTAGACTTAGAATTTTTAAGGAGATTATATAATTATTAAAAAATTACCCATTTACTAATTATTTTAAATTCGACAATGTCAAAACAAAATGTTCTTTTCTAGGAACCTAGGTTCATTGACTCCAGTTTTATTTTATACCGCAACATGCCCTTCAGGACGTAGTCCGTGCTCCAAGGGTTCCACTCGCCTTTGATTCAAATTTTAATTACGCAACATGCCCTTCAAGACGCACTACGTGCTCCAAGGGTGCCAGTCGCCTTTAACTGGTTTTGGTAGTTGTCCAACACTTGGAGTCAATACTCCATTCAGGAGACCTTCTGAGAGACTAAGGCATACTTAGTAATAAGGACCCAACATTATTTCCCGCCCCTTAGAATCTTCGTGAGAGACTATCTCAATCTGCCCTCATGACATCGTGGATCTCTCAAACTAGGTAATCACTAACCTACAATTCAAGCCACGACGGGAGTTCTAGTAGGATGTGGCAAGGTTGTTTCCACACCTCTCCCTCAATAACTGATTTTTTTTCATGGCCCTTTACTCCTTATGTGAGTTTGATTAGCAAGTAATCGTCATCCCACATCCATCAATGAAACATTGTCAATGATCCATAAACAACATCATAATATAATCGATCACATGTCACATATGCATAAGATAAAAATACCCAAACCAATACAGTCCACTCCCTAACTAGATCCAGAGTCCAAGGAGGTCCATTGATGCCAGTGACATCCTCAATCTAACAAGTTTTTGGCACACTCAGAGGAAACTCGTCAATAGCATTTGTCAATACATCGATATCAAATAAAATAACATTATAATCATCAACATCATCATAAGAATCCATAAGTGAAAATACAACCATATACCGAAACCAGATCACTTTCACACAAGTTTCCTCAAAGAATAGGTCAAATCATATGTGTGCAAGAGTAGGATGTTACATCAAGTTTATCAAACCCACTTGTTTGGAATCTCCTAATTGGGAGACCAGACTACATTTTTCATCCTATTTCTGGAGGAATGAAACCTAAAGAGCCAATCATTTTTATCTTATTAAAAGAACTTCATCAGAGTGTTCAGTTCAGGTTATCATTTTTGCAAAGCCTATCATATTTCCTTTCCTACATCCCTATCTCGTGAGCCAATCAGATGATCTCCATGGAATCTTTGGGCTATTGGATTACTTTACTTGTGTGGTTTCTTATACTTCCCAACCATCGAATTCTAAAATTGACTAGACTTCATCCAATGGGTTTTCCCGCTATGATTTCCCCTTGATTGGATTGACATATCTCATGTGTTGGGCTAGCATTAAACTATTTTTTGTCATATGGGTCAGCCTTCATGGAATTGACATGGAATTAACTTGTCATTTGATGTGGCATCCATTTTCCCATTGTCTTCTCTCCATTTGTCTTATCCATATTAACACATCCTTGACCTAGGTGCATAACCCTGACCTAGGTGTGGAACCCTGACTAGTAATGGAACCTTGACCCATGCAGAACCAAACCCAATTTCGCTATTCACTTTCAGAATTAATTTTTGTATATATGATTTGTATAGTTTGTTTATTTTTATTTTTATTTATAATTTTTATAATTTTATTTATTTATTTATTTTAATTTTAAATTTCCCATGGTTTCCCAAATCTATCCATGGTTTTCCCAAATCTACACATGGTTTTGAATTTGCCATTTGTTCTAGGAATTACATGGGTAAATTTCTTTTTTACTATTAGGATAACTTTATCTATATTGCATTTTCCCAAAAATTCCGTATGTCCCTAATTTGTATCTCATGATTTATGTAGGGAATTTTTTGTTAATTTTCCTAAATTCCTGGTAGAGCTAGATACACTTTGAATTATTTTAATTTATTTAAATTATTTAATTTTTATTTCTTTATTATTTTACTTTTACTCTAGATTTCACACCAAAATATCTACATGGGACCAAGGTCCTACCATAACTCTGCACATAAAACACTAAGGATGGGGGGATCAGTATAAACCATGTTCATTCAATTCCCCCAATGCATGTGGGATAATTATGTTAGAGTACAAGATTGACGGTCTAGATCAACGTCGTGGGAAGATCAATGATTATTTAGTGTCAACTTCAAGCAACCATAACCCATGATTTAGGAATCCAAATCAGAAAAGAGATGACCTATTAGAAAACTATCAAAGAGGAGAAAATGTTGGGAGAGGAATTTGAGAAATATCATAAACATATATTCCTGAAAATTTTAGGTAAAAGAGGGCCACATATTTGATGGGGGACAAATTCTAAATTCTTCAAACAACCCTAAATCATGGTCCAAAAAACCAAATTAGGAAAGAGAGAGATTGTTGGAAAGTTGGAAGAGTGATAAGATGTTATTAAAATCCATGTTTCCATCTTGAACATTGAAAAACTTATAAATTTGAACAACATAAGTGGACACGATTGAGAAAAATTAAGGATATTTTCAATGAACATGACTTGTAGAATTGCTATGAATATGACTCACAGGATTCCTACAACATGAATCTGATGAATTTAAGAGTCTTATTAATTTATAAGCATAACGTTCATATATTTTGTAATAAAATGTGGTGGAAATTCAAATTGTATGGTGACAAAACAAAAGGAGATGAACTAAAAAGTTGTAACAAAAAAAATGAACATTTATAGGAACTGAAGAGTCTCTCTTATTTTATAAAAGAGAACTCATTGTATGAAGAGAATAAAATTTTCCCATCATTTGATGTTAACAATATTATCTCATGAATGAAGAGAAAAATGAGAATTTGGAAACCATGAATGTTGTTCAGTTGCATATGGGACTATTCTACATGTGTAATTGAATTTTACAGTGTCTCAAATAATATTTCATATGAAATATTTTTGTGTGCGTTGTTTGCATTATCTGATGTACGTACTTATTAAATGGATATAGTGATGGTGTTGCATGTGTAATATTTAACTATTTACATTTCTATCTATTACCTTATTGTTTTCATATATTGTTGTTTGTAATGAACTATTTCTGCAACTAGTGATGCCATCTTATACTATATCTATTTGTTATAATTTCTCTTGCACGATAGGTTAGAAATAGTTAGATTAGGTAGTTACATTTGTTTTAATTAGATTAGAGTTAGAATTAATTATAATTATTTGGGGGAAAATTTACTATCTTTCCCTTTTTATTTCAATTTGTAGTGGCAACTAGGCTCATAGACTAGTTAGAATTTTCCATCCCAAATGAGAGTGAGTCTCATTGGGACTCACCATCGAGAATTTTATCTTACCTTCTTGACATATCATTTGGATCCGTCAACACAAGGTTAATGAGAGATTGGAAGTGTTGATAAATACCCACACAACATTCACACCTAAATGACAATTATATTTTATTCATAATATCCATCTTCACACAGAAAGTGTGGACAACAAACATATTTGTGTCATTTGTATTGGAGATATTACAAACCCACCTTGTATTTATCTTCCTAATTTTTTTAGTCTGTGCTGAGGGAACCCTTGGTTTGAGATTTTCTCCCCTATATGAGGGTGCCAACTCCTCTTCATTCATTACTCAGTTGTACGTTAGTTAGCCTAGTGAATTCAAGTCTACCATGACAATCTCAGTATTATCACCAAGTATTGCATTCTCACTTTGGGATCGTCACCAGGAGGGTGCACTCACCTTGGTTTCATCACCAGAAGGGTTCACTTGACATGAATGAGGATAGGAGGTTTCACCACATGTGCATGCATGATATTCTCTCCACTCCACTTGTCTAGACTAGTTAACTGATGAGTGCATGTTCAATTAACTAGGACTATGTGGTAATTCACTGAGGTTTTTGTTCAATGTATGTCCACATATCTATATAAGACTACTATGGAACATTAGTATGAGTGTGTATATTATATATATTTTAAATTATTCACGCTATTATTGTGGATTATTGGTTAATACAATTCTTTATTCTTTCTCTCAAATTGTTCTCTTCTTCTCTCAACTTTGCAAGTTTTGTGTTCATTGTTTCTAGCTAGATTCTTTATGCAGGTTTCAACCCAATTTCACATGGTATCAGATCCCATGGGTTCTAGGAAGAAGGAACACAAAATTTATATTGTAGGTACATAATATTGAAGCAATCACAAGGAAGGGATTTTTGTCATCCACCATTCTTACCCCATACAACTACTTTGATTGGAATCCTAAACTTTCGTTTTGCCTCCAATGCAAAGGATTATATTGTATCACTATGGGAAATGAAACAAATCAAGATTAAACTAATGAGAAATATCATTTTCTCAACAGACAATATATGACATTCAAACTTATCTTCCTGTCAATTTCTCTTGAATTACTACTTCATGTTGAATCCTTCTCAACTCCAGGTGAAGTATGGACCAAATCGGAGGTCCTATTCGGGAATAAGAATAATAATGAAGAATGCATGCTAGAGAATTCCAAGAAAAATCCCATAGAAAAAACACCAGAAGAACAATATTATTGACTTCCTCTTAAAGTACATTTTAGAGTTGAAGAAAGTCCATGCATGCATCTGAGGAGCAACATGCATAAAATTATTTGCTTCCTCTTAAGTATGTTTTATAGATAATACTTCCTATCATTTGGATCAGATTTTAAATATGATTTATGAATCAGATTCATAAGTACATGAGAATTCATGTGTTGATCCATAACCAAGACCCAAATGGGAGAAATCCGTCCTATCTGTTAGAACATAAAACAAAATTTCAAATAAAATTCAAATTTTAAATTCGTTTTAATTTTTTCTTAATTTTTGTCATTTTCAAATAAAGTTTTATCTTTAGAATTAACATTTTATATACTAATATTTTTTTTTATGTTTTTATAGGGTGGATCAATCATCATCCATTAAACCTGATGCTTATCGATATCTATGGTTCGCGGGATTTAGAAGATTCAAAGTTGTGAAATACTTAATCAACGAAATACTTCCCATTTGAAATTCTACTTCGGGACTTCGTGCCTTGGTGCTCTAAGCTCAAGCGATTAAAATTCCTAAAACCCCGAAGTCGTGAAGCTCCACATCTCTGAATTTCCATAATTTATTTTATGAAGTAAAATACTCGATTGATATTTTCTATGTCACTTGGAGACACGTGGCACTCATTTTGGTAATTTTTAGACACGTAATTCACATGATTCAGAGTGACACATGTCATTCACATTCTGATGACATGTCATCATATGTGATGTCATCCTTCCATGTCACTCTGGGAGATTGTCCTTCAGGATATCATGTTATCAATAAATCTACAAAGTGTCAAAGTACCAGAGTGATGAAGTACTAAAGCACTGGAGATTAAAGGTTAAGACATGGTTTATTAGGCATAATTAATGGTAATTAATTACTTCGTGACTTTGTCCTTCATCCTTTGAGAAATGTTTATCAATCCCTATTCAAAACCCTCGAACGTCAAAGTGTCGAAAATCTTATCTTCGCTAATCATGATTATTAAGGTATATTAAACTTGGTTAGTGTGAAATATTTGAAAAAGATCGTTTCCACTAGGTAAGAAATTCGACAAATTTACAACGATTACCCTGTCATTAGAATTAATGAATAATTGAATGAAGAATTTATTAGTATCATATGTTTTAATTTAATAAAATATTTGAACATTCTATCATTTTTCGATTCGTGTCCATAATTTTTACCTTTGTGTTTGTATTCATAATTTTTTTTCTTACGGGGTATGATATTGGAGACATGAAATCATGGGGCTACATAAACCAACCAGAAGACAAGATTCATCTGTGGAAGAGACGAACCCAAATTAATATATTTACTCATACATTATCGCTTTCCTAACAAACATCATTAATTCATGGACGCGGGTTTATGAAATCCTGGAAGATGAAAAATCTCTCCCTTCTGATGAATCAAGCGAAGGTGAAGACATGTCAACTGTAAATAATCTTAAGGAGGTGGCCAGGTCAAATCTTCACAAAGTTACAACAAACAAAAAATCGTTTCCCTATACAAATATGATATGCTGGTCTCTCGATCATGTGGATATATCGACCAAAACAATTTAAAACCATTAGAAGACTATTGTTGGCTTCTTTCAACCTGAGGACATCCAACTAATATATAAATTATCTAGAAATCCTAGATATGTTTATAATGCACCATTTGTGATGAAATTTGAGAAATATGAATGTACAAGTTTGACAAGATTGTCCATGATATAGTTAAAACCTGGTTGGGAAACACAAACAAATTCAAAGCAGATAGTGTTGGCATATACTCTACAAGTTTTTGTGATGCACACATTATGTATGTAGCTATGATGCTTCATAGACTATTTGTAAATAAGATCCCTACACGTTTCATTGTAGAGTGGGTTCCTATCATTCATGAAGTTGCAGAAGGTTTTACGTTTGATTGGGGAAATTTTTTGTCTGATAATCTAGTCAAACAAATAGAGGGTTATACAACCCATAAATCTAAAGGAGAGCATGCTCCCTTTATATGTCTGCATATATTATGGATGTTATATGTTTCAGAACCCCAATTCATCTCATGAATTGGAACTGGACCCCAACTGTCACTAAGCCAATACAGATTTATCATTATAAACCATGGGAGGTAAATACATAGGATTGTTTTTGTGAGATTTTCCATAATGTTGTTATTCCAATTCATTAATCCATTTATTGTCATCCTCCTCCCATAATTTCAGAACAAATAATAGGGAATCTAGGTGCTATAGCAGATTGGTATATTGAAGAATTTTTTTCTTATATCAGATTTTTTTATTGTTATGCATCCCCACATGATCCACCAAGATTTTTTCCAAATAGACTTGTATGCATAGAGGTAGCCTATTAGACAGTTTTTGTAAGTATCACCAAAGAACTGAAGGGTGCACATAAAATAGTTTGTCCAACCTATCCTATACAAGTTTGTATATTTTCATTATCATATTTTGAAGATGCTAAGGTTGAAGCTTCAACCTTAGAAGATATTACATTGTCTACCATTGAATTCAAAAACCATGATCCACATAGAGTGGTACAAAAAAAATTGGCCCAATTCAATATGAAGAAACATTTCCATGAAAGTTCACCTTTGGATGAGGTTTTTAAAGGATCCATATCATATGAAGAAGTTATATCTAGGTTGCAGAATCTTCATGAAAATGAACAATTGGGTTTTCTCAGTTTCCAAAAGCACAGAAGAAGTGGTTTACCCAAGATTTTACAAGTAGAACAAAGTCTTATTCATAATGGTAATCCAACTTCACAAGTGACACCATCATAAAATCCCAAGAAACATGACCTACCTGAGGTAAAAAAAAAAGGAGATGAAAAAACACCAGAGATATTGTCTAAGGACACAACAATTACAGGATCATCCTTACTAGGTAAGACCTTTGAAAAAACGTTTGAATTGTTTGAATCCATCATGAAGAATGGAAATAATTTTCCTCATTTGACTTCAAACACTAAAATTTTTGTAAAAGACGTCACAACTCAAGGGGAATCTACTACACTTGCAATTCCCATATCATCTTTAACTTCCCTAGTATTGTTTTTTGAGATGCCTGGTTCAGAGCTAATAAATGTATATGATTTGACACCCACTAAACCAGAAGATATGACTTCATTGGATTTCTTCTTTAGCAAGAAAATAAAATATATTGTATGAAGATAAGTTCAACAAAAAGGAGGAGTAATTACTAAAAGGAAAAAAAAGATATTTGATGGACATGGTCAGAGTGATCCTGAATTCATAAAACAACTAGTAGAGTCCCTAGGGGAATTTTCAAAAACTAACTTATTGTCAGTAGATAAATTGAGAGAGAAAATTGATCAGAATTTTTTTATAATTGAGAAGTTGCAAAATGATGTGAAACAAACAAAGGTTATTTTTAGGGAGAAAGTCGATTCTGAACTAACTCAGGCCAAACAGGGTTTTTAGCAGCAAATCAAATAGTTATAGGAGAAATTTATGGTAAGTCTTCAAGATCAACACTTGAGTAAGAATACTATTTCCCAGATAGATGCAATCATAATTCAATTGCAAGCTCGAATAACTACCATTGAAAGTACAATTATTGATATCTTTGCTTTTAAGAAGCAAGCATTGGAAATCAATGAGGGATTATAGATAGTTCAACAAAATTTCTATGAAAGTTTGGATATAATCCAAAATCATTATCATTTCATCAATATTTCATTGCAAATTATTGATGACAAAGAGAAAGAATCTATTATTGCTAGATCCAAATTTCAGGAACTCATAGCTTGGAAGAAAAATCTCAATATATCAGGTTTTGTTTCTTTTTTAAAAATTGAATACTTGAAAGAGAAAATGGCATTACAATCCTGGGAAAACATTATTGAAGAAAGAAAAAATATCAAGTAATGCTTGTCTAAATTCTCTTTTAGTTGTGGATGTAGAGATGGCAGAAATTGATCTCCGTGATATTCATGCTTTTATTGGGAAAATTGAGGTTGAAAAAAGAATATAAAAGCTGAAGAAAAGCAGGAAGAGAATGAAAAATAATATTTTTCAAGTCAATCATTTTAACTTACAAGTCATAAATTATCTTCTTGTCAAACAAAGTTTACAATATCAGAGTACCAAGAAGGCTGCTGTGAAAATTCAAATGAATTTACCACTGGTGCATAAAAAGGATTTTACCATTGAATTAAATGTCAATACAGAACCCCATGGGTTCATACTTGCATTATTATATTTGCATACACAATACAAGGCTAAATGAAAAATAGTTTCATCTACGATCAAATGAAGGAAAGATAAACCTTAATACAACCAACAAGTGAAGGAGTTTCTAGAAGAAGGACGAATGTTCAAATCTTTGTAATATTCAGTTAGTTTAGATTTTTGTTCTATTTTGAGAGCTAGAAGTGTGGAAGTATAATTAATTTTGGTTAAGAAGATTTTGTATAAATAAACGTATTAGAGATATAATCAAGGATTTGTTTTGGCCGAATGTAAAGAGAGACTTCTTAATACAAATTTATATAGGAAAGACAAAGATTCTACATTTAATTTCTTTGAGTTATGTGTTTTTTGTGTATTGCTACTTCATCATAATCCATTTTATTCACTCTATCGTTCTTAAGGATTGAAGGACTATTTATTAATACATCTACTGTGGTACATATAATTGGATGTCTGTTTAGCTACAACGTTTCCTCTGTTATTACTGTAAGTAAAAAAAGACATGTATCTGTGTGGATCTCCTCATATTAATTCATATTGAAGACATACTCTTCATGTTTCTTCTATTGAGAATAAGGAAAGGTTTATCATCATTGGATACCTTACTTTGTTTTTCAATTTTGTTTGCTATAATTATACATTCCATTTATTAAATATCGATCAAAATTAAAGGAAGAGATACAACCTCTATGTTTTCTAAATCATTATGTTATTGAATCTTCATCTCAATTTGAAGGTAGAAAATAAATATAAAAAAAAATATTATAAATTTTGGATGCCTGACATTATTCTGTGAGCCCAAAGTAAATATCAAGAACATCTTTTTTGGCGTTGTTTCTGAGGATGGAGAAATGAAGTTATTTTTCCCTGGGAATACAAAAAATATTAGCTTTGGTTCTTGAGGGTGAATGAGAATCAAACACATTGTTAAGACTCATTTTTGTTTTCACATGGAGACTCCATTTTGGAAAATATGACATTCAGACGAAGAAATACCAAAACAAACCCAGACAATAAGAAGACTATGAAAAATTTAGATCCTGAGAAACTTCTTAAAACTAAAGGATATCTAAGGTAGACATCTACGTTAGTAGGTAAGGTCTATCAACCAAAATTATCTCAAGTTGACATTAATATTTTAGTGAAAGAGATAATTTTATTTGATTCTAAAGAAATACATCTAATTAAATCTCATTCCATAGAAGCCTCAACTAGTAATACATAAATTAAGTTAGAAAATCTAGAGGTTGAAATTCATGAAGTAAAATTCCCTGGATGGGGTGACACATGGGCCACATGGGCCACACACATCATTGGACAGGGTGATCATGAGGGAAGTTAAAGCCTCTTTCCACCACCCTCCCTTCATGTCCAGTCACGATGGTTCTCATGCAGAAACACTAAGCCTTAGTGCATCGGGCCTTAATAGAAGCCTGGGCTCGGCTCCTCGACTTCAGTATGATCTTTGATATTTCCATGACACCTACACTAATGGCTACCAGATACATCAATGCATCTTCCCTCCTAGTATTTTCACTATGAAGGAAGTGTCATATGGGGCATTTGATCCCAAATCCTAGCATTATTTTGTTGATCTAGCCCCGAGACTCAGCCTGCCCAAATGATTTTTTTGCTTTCCTGGTGCCCTACGCAGCCCTTCCATGAGAACAAGGTAAGCCCCATCGAGGGCTGGCCTAATACAACATATTTGGATGATACAATTTCCCAGGGCCTACCTCTCATGCTCCCATGCTAGGAAAATACCACCTAGGCTCTTCGGGGCATAATTGGTTTGTGCAAGCCCCTTCATAGACTTGGCCTCACCATGATCAGGGACTTACCTCTCGAGCTCTAGTTCCATACGAGGACCATCCAGTTATCTCTAGGATAAATTGGTTCACGCAGGCTCATCAACAACCACGTCCTCCCAGTACTGAGAGTCTCCAAGGTGGATGCCTGGTGGAAGAATAATTTCCACCCAATTTGGAGGAATTCTTGCCTTTCCTTCCCTCAACCATCCTGGAGTGCCATCCTTCCACCTGCACAACTAGTCCATTTCAGGAGTCAGTTTCTATGGGATGCATATTGGAAGAAGAATCCTTACCTCTGGAGGATCACTTGAGGAACACTTATGTTGCCTCCATGGAAGAAGACCCCATCACAAACTTTGTTTTTTCTTTTAACTCCATAATTTCCACCTTAGAGGAAAACCAACCTCAATTGGACCACAATCACCCAACTCCAGAATCCTACAGACTCACAGACAACCACCTGGTTTTAATCTTTGAAATGAGGAGGGACCTGGTCGAGCAACAACACCGCTAGAGTTTCTTCAACAAACACTTGGATGCCCTGTATGCTTCCATGTCAAGAGAGTCTGAGAAGATTTGTTTCCCAACCTGTTGCCAGCCCTTCACCTTCATAATCCTTCAAGATGGATTCCTTGGCTTGTTGCATGCATAGCTTCTCATAGGTTTTTTTTCCCCTTTGGGTCAATGGGTAAATTTTTGCAAATTTTGCCTATGTTAGTCTCTGGTTTAGGTCTGATAGGCTCAGGATTTATATTCTCTATTTCATATCAGGGAACCCAATCCACCGCCTGTTCTGGTTTCCACGAGAGTGCCAGAACATGTGGCAAGTCCCTTGATTGTATTTTGACAGTTGTCGTCTTTTTCTTCAAGTTTTGGTACTGTGAACAATTGTCACGCCTTGCATTCTGGTTTCCACTTCGATGGCATAACAACTAGAATGCATTCATGTATATCTGGACACATAAGTTTTTTACTTTCGCAAGGTAATATATAAATTTTTATTTACAAAAAAAAAATCATGAAGTAAAATTATATGATTTAAAGGGAGAAAAGTTTTAGAATACACCTTTTTCTTTTGTAGACACTTACACCAACGATATTAAGGAAGGATCATTATTCCCTAACATTGTCTACATACAACCTATCCTTAGTCTGCCTAGAATAAAAATTACTATCTTTGCAAATCAAGAAGAACACCTTTGATATTCATGTTCCTCTCTTATCACTTCTGCCATCAATTCAAAAATTTGATCTAAAATACCAAGTAATAGTTCTCAATTCCATTCTGAGTTTGATTATTCATCCATATCATGAGACCCTTCACCTTTTGATTATCTAGAATGTCTTTATTATTACCTTCTTGAAGCAATCAAGAACTTGGTACAACAATCTTTCGAGATCTTTGATAATCTCCATTACAGTCCTCATATTTCATCTCCAAAAATTACAATGGTTGGTGTAGGAGGTGGAGGTGGAGGTGGAGGTGGTGGTGATGTACAAGTAAATCCACCAGCGCCTACCCCTAGGATCTTTTCCAAATTAGCTTCTAGATAAGCCTCGTTAGCCCTTCTCACAAATCTGCATGATTTACCTAATAACTATATAAAAAGCTTACCTAAATTAATGGGGGAAGGAGATTTAACAACCATGAGAGATATAACATTTTTCAATCAATTTGCTGATATGCTTGGCATTGCACATGAAGATTTTTACATGAGATTGTTTGTACAAACTTTTGAGGGTCAAGTTAGAAATTGGTTTAGGGTACTTCTTGAAGATTCCATAGAAACGCATGATGATTTAGAAGCCACTTTCTTGAGACAATGGAGTGAGAAAAAATGTCACCTATATTATTTGACTTAATTTGGTGCTTTAAGGAAGAAGTCCTCTGAAAGAGTTTCTGAATTCATCCAAATATTTAATAAACTATATAGAAAGATCCCATTTGAATTTAAGCCTTCCCAAACGATTTCTAAAGTTACTTTTTTAGGGGCATTTGATTTTGGCTTTGCGTTAATTTTAAGGGAAAGAGGATATACAACAATAGTCAGGATGTAAGACGATGCCATTGAAATAAAATCTATATGATGGCATCAGAGAAACTAAAAACAAAAGGATGAAGTTGGAATTAGGGAACCTAGATGATTTAAATAACAAGGAGGAACTTTCAGTTCTGGGAGAAATACACAAGATGAGAAAATGGAAGAGATGGATAAAATCATTAAAGATTTATCAAATAAAATATCCAGGATGGAAATGGAGAAATCCAAACCTGACCCCTATGTTAGAAATCAAAATCATTTCAGGAGAAACCTCAATACAAATCCCCAGATTCATCAGAGGCAAATTAAGAATGAGGATAAAAAAATTCAAGCTCCTTTTATAACATATAATTTAATGTAAGGAGATGAACTTCAAGAGAATGAAGAATTAGATGAGGAAATGAACAATCTAAGCGATGATGATAGCAAAAATCATTGAAATCAATAAGACTATGAACAATCTTTAAGTTCTCAACCATTACTTGATGAGAAAAATATCGATAACTTTGATGAGCCTACCTTGCAATACAAAGATCTCATTGATTCAATATTGGTCAAGCTTCATAACAAATACAATTTAAGTCCAAGAGATAATACTTCTCCTTCAAATCCACTAAAAAATATTTTGATGCAGAATAAAAAATTAATCTTTAGTCTCAAAACCATCCACTGAAGCATTAGAAAATCAAATGAAGCAAGTTGAAACAAAGGAAACAAAAACTAAGACACTAGAGAAGAAAGAAGCAGAAGTGTAGACTAAAGAGTTAGAAAATTCGGTTATCACTTTCAGTCTGGAGAATGAGTTGAACAAGATTAAGATTCCAGTCACTTTGGTAGAACTTACAAATAATATGGTTGATAAGAAACAAATTTCAAAAGTAATAAATTTTTGAGATGCAGAAAGTCAAGTTGATGATATCAATTTGTAGATGAGCATCCAAAAATGTTTGGACCTCATATTGAAAATGAAAAAGATTTTGTGGCTCCATTCTATATCACTCTTACTTTGAACGATCATTTATTTTATAATTGTATGCTAGATTAAGGGGATTCACACAATTTGATGCCAAAATAATAATGGATAAATTGGGCTTGGAAATTACTATACCTTATCAAGACTTATACTCTTTTGATTCCATGAAAGTTAAGTGTCTTGGTATGATAAAGGATTTAGTTGTAAATTTATCTGAAATTCCATTCAAAAGTATTCTTATGGATGTGGTAGTAGTTGATGTACCTGAAAAATTTGGCATGCTTTTATCAAGATCTTGGTTTGCAAATCTAAGAGGATCCATACAACTAGATATTTCCTATGCCATAATTCCTATTTTTGGTGGACAATTTACAAGATTTTACAAAGAGACTAGACTGGTGTACATAGTGAGTGATCCAAAAAACCCTAATAATTATCTAGTCTATGCCACTGATCAGGATTTAAGAAATTTTATTTTATCTATTGATGATGATTTTGAATCTTGTACAGAGAATTAAAATGGAAAAATTAAAACTCCAAAAGAAAATGTAAGTTGATTAATTGGGTTGGTTGTCATTGATGTCAACCCTTGAAGAAAGTTCAATAGTGAATTCCGGTAGAATAAAGTTTTGGGTAATGGACCCAAGTTTTTCTAATGGATAATGGTATGAGTTTCAATATATTTTCAGGTAAGACTATTCTAGATGGATAGTACATGTCATGCCATTTCCGGTGGTATGTGGAACATCACATAACTCCTCACGGTTAGAGAGTTATGGCCATGTGAAGTTGGAGAACCCCCATGAGTCATATAGAAGCCCAAAAAGTCAAAGCGTTTACAAAAGAAATTATTTAAATAATAAAGTTAATGGAGACATCCCTAAAATAATGAAAGTGGGATGCTACATGAATGTATAAATAAGAGGCAAGGATCTCTCATTTAATCACACTTGAACACATTGAATATATGTTGTTGTGTAAGGATTATTGCAAGTACTCATTGATACATCTGAAGTTGTGAAAGTATGAGGTAGTTCTAAGGGTTGACGACGAAAGTTTTAGAATTACAATGAATACTAAAAAAACCTAATTTCTGAGGCATACATGGGCTGACAGTGTATTAGGGTGCGTACATACGCGGGGTGACAATGTATTAGGGTGCATACGTACATGGGATGGCAGTGTATTAGGGTCTGTACATGTTGGTAAAGCCATGGAAAGTTGAAAATATGAAGATGCAGAGGTTCTATATTATGAGATCAAGCTCCCAAGAAGGTCTACAGTGCTCAGATACATCAGATTTATCCATTGGTTCAAAAGGTATGTCTTATTTCTATGAATAGTTGGATTTTGATGTATGCATGAGAAATGGTTATGGAGATTTGCGAATTCTCCCTAGAGAGACTAGTGGTTGCATGGGATCTTCTCTATAAGTTAGATCTATAGAAATACAATGTTGGTATATGTAACATCCTCCTTGTTACGACAACAACTCTTTAACAGGTGTAATTTTTTATTTTTTTTTATTTTTTTGTTTAAGGTGTGTGCGCGCGTGTAAAAAGGAACAGACACACTTGACTCTACATCACCACCCGAAAACCAACAAGACGCAACCACGATGATCACAACAAGAAGACTTAAGGCACGCAACAAGTAACTGCAAGCAATAAACGACCATAGACATAAGGCGCACAACAAGTAACTACAAGCAGTAAATGACATATTGGGTTACGTACCATACGAACACAGGTGGGAGAATCCATAGTAGTAGATTTTACTATTTCTGCACAGGAAAGCAAGGCGTTTAATCTTAGTTCTCTGCTCCAGAGAGAGAGAAGGTCAGATAGGCTCCTGGTCGACTGCTCAGGAAGAAACTAGTAATCTCCGTCAGGTGTGTCGCAAGAGTGGAAACCCTGCCTTTAAAGGGCCCGAGACTCTTGATACGGCACTGGATTATTTACAAAGAAAATAATCACACACACAAACTTATATACTATGGCTACATGGAGGTGTCTACATCCCACCCGACACAAGCAGACGAAGAAATCAAGACCCAATCAAGTGCAACAATTTACTGAACAAACAACTTGTCCTCTAAGGAAGGCACAAGTCCAAAGGAGCTCTGATTATGACCACACATGGTTAAGACAAGGCATTATCGACGACCCAATTTTATTAGTCACTGACCAATTTTTCCATTTAAATTTTATTAATTCGAAGTGTTACTCAATCAATCCTTTGGAATAAGGAAAATTCGATGGCTTGTTATTCCTCATGTACATCTCATAACAATTGATTGCGCTTAGTACATCGACAATACATTTTTTTTTGAGTTAACAATCCAACAATTCTAACAACATTAACTTGGAAAAATATCCGCAATGCATTTCATTACTGTAATCTGCAATAATTTATAATCCCAATCCATCGTGTATGCTATCAACCCTAAAATTCCAATGACTTTACCACACAATTTCACCTCACTACTGGTATGTTGTCTATACAAAATTTAGGAAAACTTACCATAAGACAATATTATTATTGCCTTTTAAAATTGCCATAATGTTTGCCATTTGAAATAACACAAGTCATATTACAACAAAACTTTCCATAAAAAAATATTAATATTGCATTTTATTTGCATGTTATATTGCCATTAAGATAACAACAAGACACATTACAACAAACTGTCCATAAAACATTATTAATACATCCTTTTAATATTGCATTTGTATGTTTGCATTTATAATTGAATTTTATATTTCCATGTAAATTAACAACCAGGTCGCATTACCGCAGCATCATTCCCTAAAACATAAACAACATAGCTTGGTTTATAATCGGTTTGCAAACAAATGTCGATACAACACCTCCCTATCAACTAACACTAGCCTTACGCTGCGATATCATTAACCTAAAACTGAGTTATCATTTCTTTTTAAAAATAATGAAATCAACAAAATATCGATAACTACGACAACATATTATAATACAGTAACATATTAAAGGCATGAAATACAAGGCCTCTACTTCGATACATAATATGAAATAATGAGGGCGATAACTACGATGCAGAAACAATATAATAAGGCAGCAGGACATCAGGAGTTCCTTCTAAAACGGAGCAAAACGCGTGTATCACAAGCAGTCTGCAACTAAAGAGGGCACATTGTCCCAACGGTGATCTCGCCATTCTGACTAACCCCAGAACCAACTGGCACATAAGGAATCCGGATGGGACGAACAGGTCTTACACAGGGCAAAATCGTGAGCGAGCGACTATCATTTTTGCAAGGGCGTAATACGCCTCCAGAAACGGTGCCAGCTCACACGCGTGCACCCACCGAAGCGGCTGCAAAGAGGGTGGTCGCCGAATCTTGCGGTTTGACCTCTTGTCAACAGTTTCATCGTGAGCATTGACCTCTCGGCCTCTACGTAGCATCGACCTATTGGACTGTGTGGCCTTTAACAACGTTTTGCTGCTCTCCATAGTTTCCAACTTGGCTTTTCTAAAGGATTTCTTGGGTAGCAACGACGGGGGGGTGCGCCAGATTCAGACTAGCAATCATGGCCGAAAGTTGGGAAGAGAAAAAATGCCAGCATACAGATGGTAAAACACCTTGGCTCAATCGAAATCTAAATTGCCCTTGAATTAACAGTCTGGGTTAAAAATTCAGAGTACTAGGGACAAAACACGGTTGGTCGTAAAAATGCACAACGCAGACCGGTTACAGTACCCGGATTAATTTCAGAGAGCCACTGAATGTAGTTACGTTGGGTCCTTTAAATACAACTCAGACAGGTTAAAATACCCGTGATAAATTCAGAATGCCGGCGAGACAAAATACAACTTGCCAATTAAAATTTCATATCGCAGACAGATTTGATTATCTAGGTTTAAATTTCAGAACGCCTGTAAATAAAACTACAATTTGCCAATAAAAATTTCATATCGCGGGTAGATTTTACTATCTGGGTTAAATTTCAGAACAATTACCCAAAACAAACATTTTCTGAAACAATACACTATAACCATACACACAAAAAAATGAAAAGCCCAGTTATAATTTACAGGAACGAAGTTCAATTGAATTTCCAAAACAGGTTGCCGACTGTCAGGGCATCATTCAAATCACCGAGATAGAAGATCATACGTGCAGACAGAGGTAAAAGAAGAAAGCGTAGTAGGAGAACACACAGTAGGTGGTTATATCAGAAAGGTATGAAGAAAAATCAGCAAGGTAAAAACGTACAGTGAGAGAAGAGAAAAGCTACGCCAACCACAAAATTTCAGGGTAAAAACACACCACCAGCAGATGACATCAATTGCCAAGGACAACCCCAGCGGTAGCCGTTTTGATGATAAAATGCAATAGATGAAGTATAATTGATTCCAGTTTCATCCCTTATCGAATTACAACAGCTGAATCAACATTTTTACCATAATACAATCATAATCATCGAAGTAAATAACTATGCATTCTACTCTACTAAATACATGAGCATATCGTTGCCTTACACCCGCCTCGATGACATCCACGCGCTCCATGTCGCTCCCGCTCGCCGACTGTCGAGACCTCACCGGTACCTCCCAGCCAATCGATAGGGGTACTCTTCTTCCCCCTTAGCCTCCTGAGCTGCAAAGGGGCCACACAATTCCAGAAGGTAAGTCTAGCTTCCCATCTCGCCTCGCAAGGCCGAGCTACCACTCCTACTCGAGCTGAGAAAATCCCAACTCCTCACAAGCAATCAGTCAAGTACAATTCCGACAGCGTAACGTTACGCTATCCACCGATCCCCTTCTTCCTCATCTCCCTTTCTTTTTATAGAGTTTTGAGACCCACCAACTTTCCCTAAATCACATTTTAAATTAACTTTTAATAAAATATTCCATAAATTCTCTATCGCACAAGTGTCGTCCATCCCCCTCTTTTCTCCAATAAATATTTTCTTTAATTTATTAATTGTCTCAAATCCCTCACCCACCTAGAGTCGCTCCTAAATTTACTCCTAGGTGTTCCTAGATCCCCTTACATGCTTTAATAAATTTCCCTAAAATGAAGTTGCTAAATTTAGTTCATTTTAGAAAGTTCTTAATTGCAGATTCCTTACTATGTTGACTTTGATTTTTACCCTATGTCCCCTTCTTTCCTTTATTATGTTTCCTTTATTACTTAGTTTCCCTATTTTTATTGTTCCCTTCTTTTTTAAAACCAAAAAGGTAAATGCGCTAATTAATCTTTTAATTTTATTTTTAAATTCACAACTTTTTATACTCCCCCACGTCAAATAATTTTATTTCTTCTTTACAAATTAAAACCACAGATTTTAATTAAATTATCCCTCTCTTCACTTTACCCCCCCTAATTTTAAAAAGACTAAAACCAATAATTAAGTGGGTTTTAGTTTACATCTTTATTTTTATTTTTATAGGGTCTTTTTCTTAAGGTTAATCGAAATTTTATCTTAGAGAAGTTTTTAGACTTAGGTTTAGATTTTGAACTGGGTGACAATTGTTTATGGGAGTCATTTTAAGAATTTCTTAAGGTGTTAATTTCTTAGGGCCATCTAGGTTCGTTTCTTCATCATCATCAATGTGAAGTGCCCTTCAGGACGCACTACGTGCTCCAAGGGTGCCACTGGCCTCGTTCGTTTCTTTTGCGTGATGTGCCCTTCAGGATGCACCACGTGCTCCAAGGGTTCCACTCGCTAAGTTTTGTTTCTTTTGCATGACGTGCCCTTCAGGATGCAGCACGTGCTCCAAGGGTGCCACTCGCTAACTTGACTGATTGGTAGACATCTATAACCCCTGGAGTCAACACTCCGCCAGGTGAACTTGTGGGAGACTAAGGGATCTAAGGAATAAGGCCCCTGCCTTATTGTGTGCCCCTTAGAATCATCGTGAGCGACTATCGCAGTATTCCCTTACGGCATCGTGGATCCTCTCGAACTAGGTAGTCGTTAACCTACAGTTTGAGCAACGATGGGAGTGCTAGTAGGCTGTGGCATGGCTGTTGTCCACCCCTCTCCCTCAACCTCTCTGGAAATCATGTGTGGCCCATTTACTCCATATGTGAGTCTGGTCGGCAAGCTATCGTCATCCTGCATCATCAACAATCGTGTCAGAACATGTCAACATCATATCATCAAATCAATGAAATATCACAGTAAATAAATCAACCCAAATAGCACACTCCCTGACTCAATCCGGAG